>JAHHIN020000031.1:6430000-6732500 GCA_019925095.2 Dendrolimus kikuchii
GTAGGCGATTTGGTTATTATTTGCGACCCAAATCTGCCCCGTAACACATGGCCCCGAGGACGAGTGACTGCAGTGCATCCCGGCAGAGACGGCGAGGTTCGAGTCCTGGACGTGACGACGGCCAGCGGACGAGTGCTGAGGCGGCCTACCAAGAGAGTCGTCGTGCTGCCCATAGGAGAATCGCGAGACGCGACGGCGGGAGAATGTTGACGACGACAAACACAATGTATGAAACTCACCGACCCGTCTCAATAGGCGATAAGAACATAGGTATAATTTGCTAAGCCTCATAGACTATGTATACGCGACCGTTAGGCGCAGGAAAGAGACGGGTCGGACTGAGATAGATATAGTTTATTTTTAACCGTTATTAATTTGAAATTAAATAAATAAATTATAATTATAAGAATTGAATATAAAATGTAATAAGCCTTAACTCACTAGGAAATAAATGTTGTAGCGTTGTGCCTTTTATTGACCAGTAGGACCCTATTAGATCCCGGTAAATGAGACCGGGCTACGGGCGTGCAGAACGCCGCCTGGAGCCCGGGACTCAGCATGTAAAGGGAACCGGGTTACAGGCGTGCAGAACGCCGCCTGGAACCCGGGACCCAAAAGGGTAGCGGAAACCGGGCTACGGGACTGCAGAACGCAACCGGAGCCCGGGATCCGTGAGGTATGCCTGCACTACTGCCTACTCCGAACGCGAGTAGGCCATAATGATAGTGCAGGCAGAGGTCCGCGCTCGACAGCGCACGTTTTTGTAATGAGGTAATGGTAAGGGCGCTCAGCGCTTTATATTTATACTAATGAAGCGGGGGGCGAGGTAAACGCCCATTACGACGTCCCGCTAACAAAAACCATGGGTCACAACTGTGTAAGGACCCTCGAAATGTACTAAGATCTAGGGTGTACCAAAATGTATAATAGTGGTAAGTTAACATAAGGCTTAATGTATGTAAAATTAAGGAAATAAAGTAAAGGGGGTGTTACGACGAAGCGAGGGGTCGGCGGAGGTAGCCTCTATAAATATAGGACGCCTTTGGGGCGCATTTTTGTATTTTTGTAGTTCGTGAGTAGTTCGTTTAGTTCGTTCGCAGTTCATAAGAAGAAGCTCCCTCCCGCCAACGCCAACGAAGTCGAAGCCTCCCGTAGCATCGTTTTCGGTTGTTTTCATTTCGGAAAATCGGTTACCCGAACCAGCGACCAACCCTCTACAGTCCTACAGTCCACATCATGTCATACATGTTACATTTGCAGATTAATCCCAAAATTAAAGTAATTGTGTTTTTATTATAATTAGTAGGTAAGTCGTCACGCTAAAATTGAACATTATTTCTATCGATATAATGCACGTATTTCGTAATTAATTGTAATGTGTATTAATTTTTTGTCTAAATGATGGCTTACCCATGATTTTAGTGTCGTTATTAAACCATAGCAAACCCTATGTAAAGTCTTTGAATACAAAAAAATGCGTAATTTTCAGGTTCCGCGTTTATGCAAATTTACCGAAAAGTTTAATACGGTAATACGCCTTACGCCAGAAGTTAATGCGTTCAACCTTCTGTACACAATGTCCACCACATTCATCATCAGGAAGTATAATGGTTTGATGAGGTGTTTCCTACGAGGAGGTCACTTCAAGGCGCAACATTTCCAAAATCACATATAGGAAGCAACGATTTAACCATTAAGTGATACTCTGTTCCCTGGATAGCAGTGGATTTTCCAACAGGACTCTGCACCCTCCCATAAACCTAAGTCTATCTAAAATTGGTTGCAAACCAATTTGCCGGGCTTTGTTCGGAGCGAAGATTGGCCATTGTTGAACTCTGACTTGAATTCTTTGGATTATTCTTTATAAACTGTATTAGAGCTAATGGCATACAGAAAATTTACTAGAACCTGAATTTATCACAAGCGAGCCCATACCCATAAATCAAAAATTATTCCTATTGAAATGATTTGAACCACCACAGAAGAATGGCCTACACCTTTAAAGCTTATTAATTAATTAATTGAAAACAAGGATGGCTATTTTGAATAATTTAATTTTATATATACATAAATCTAGATGTTAGTAGTTATAATTCATGTAAACAATTATGAATATTTAACATTCCTCCATAAAATATTTCAGTTTTATTTTGTCTGAAGACTTATGAACATACATAGAAGGTAATGACTATATAGCTTAAGAGTTCACATTAAGAGTTGTAAGAATTCAATGATTTTCTATACTGAATACAAACTATTGTGAGTTATAAATATGTGAGTGCCATATATTTATATATGAATTGATTGATATATCTTTTGACTTGTTATTCTGTAAGATGAAATATTAAATAACTTTTAGCAGTTAAACTTGTTTATTTACTTAAAACACTTATTAATAATACTTTAGGACATATAATCTTTTCAGAAATGTTCGGTTTTATCCATTTCTTTTTTCTGCAGGCTAGTATTTGGTATTTTCTTCTCTAATGCTCAAATGATGAGTATTTGGTATTTTCTCTATGTTTTTAAAATTTTCATGTAAACTGCAGCGCATAACTTATATAAAGTTCTATGTTCAAGCATAACCCTTGCTTGTACAGAAAAGTTGTTGTTGCTAGTTCTTTCCGGATGACCTGAAAAAACAATTGATATAAATTGTCTGTTTAATGATTTGCATAGTCATTATTTCACTCATAAATCTACATATTAGTAACTATGTTACCCATCAAGATTATTAAGATAGATAAGATATTATTAACAGATTTACAATAAATAAGGTGTGACAAACACAAATCTTCATATTCCATAAAATCCTTCAAGCTTTAGAAGATGTGCTCGATTAGCCACTTTTTAAGCTGTATGTGTAAGTGAATATATTTAAAACTACTAGAGAGTTTAATATTTTCCGGTAAGTTGTTGTATATGGTCAGACCTATAAGATACCTTAGAAATCAAACACACTATACGATGGTCAGGACAGTGGTGCAATCCTATGTCTGTTCCTTTATTTGTATTATTGTTGTATTATAAATTAATAAGAAAGTAATATAGGTTGTTAGTTATTTGATTGTACCATATTATCAAATAAGTAATTAATATTATATTAATCGTTTTCTAATAATCGGTCAGTTTCTAATTAATTAGTGACATTTTTGAATAAAACAGGTGCACATTTTAGACGAATTTCGACTCCAACACAAAATATACATCTATCATCATCTATCAGTTAAATAAATAATTAATATTACTGGTTTTATTACATGGATGAAATTTATAGACAGTAATAGTAATAAAATACACAAGTTCTAAAAGGAAGTAGCGGCGTCTGATGAAATCTTGATATGGACGAACAGGATGAATTTAGACACGTTTGCAAAACTACTTACATCAGGATTTTAACTCTTATTTCTCCAATATTATGTACTGGAAGCTATGTACTCTAATAACATTACATTGTCAACTTTAGGTAGGTTTTGCGAATCAGCTTTTACAAAGTTGACACTCGTATGCGAAGATCCGGCCATGTTGACAAAGAAAATATTTCATATATTTTCAATAATAAAACACTTCACTTTTTTGTCGCATGATTCCAAAATTATTTTCTAAGGACGAAATGAATTGTAATTAATAATATTAGCTTTCAGAAATGTCGCATTAACCGCTGATCTGAATCCGATATACCCAATGTTGCCAGGTTGCTAATAGTGAAATCACTAAAATTTTAAATTTTTGTAGATAGACACACGTGTGTATATGAAACTAACTCTCAATGCATTGACTGAAAAAAAGCTTTATCGAACGTCGCAATAATTTTTGAAGTTAAAAACTTCTGTGGGCACTTTTGGGGTGGGGAAAATGCACTGAATTCCCGTGACCGTCACTCTGAGATACTAAGTTTTTACCTCTGAAGTGCCGTCCTAACATCTGAGAGATTTTTAAGTCTTACTAACGACACCCCTCCTCCCCTCAATTGAAACTGACAATACAACCTTTTTATTCTAACTGTATTGACAACATCATTGGATAATGAATCATGTATAGGCCAGAGATTAAAAATGATAACCCAAATGTGACACCAAATCAAAGTATTTTAATGGTCGAATGTTTTAATTGCGAAAAGAATACTTTATTACAAATAAAGAAAGTAATGTCATTGCGATGTCTAATAGAATAACTGGAATTTTTGCCTGGTAATCAATGAATTACAATATTACTTCGTAATACCGAAGTAAGAAAGAGAATTGGTCTGAAAGAGAGTGTCGGGGTGAAGGTAAGGAAAGGAATGCTCCGGTGGTTCGGCCATGTAGCAAGAACGCATGATGAAAGAATGACTAAACAGATATACAATGCAAAAGTGGATGGATGCAGAAGTCGTGGAAGGCCACGACACACCTTCCATGACCAAATTGATCGTATACTAGCAGAAGGTGATGTCAGGAGCCTTAAGAACAGACGAGCGTGCATGACAAGAGCTATGAATGTCAAAGAAGCGAGTGAGGTGTGTAAGAATAAGCCTGAATTGCGCTCTGTTGTTCGTGCCTACCTCGCAAGGGAACTGGCGTGAAGCTATGTATGTATGTAATCAATGAATGGTATCAAATTATAGCTGTATATTTTTCAATATAAGCTCTGTAAGATTGATTTTTCACTAAAGGTCACTTTAAATAATTTACCGATAACTTTAGAAAATAATAATAGTTGAACACGAAAAATTATAAACATAGCGACTAAAGTGCTAAGCTGGCCACACTAAAATGATCACGATATGTCATAATGAATAATGACAGTAATATTTAAATAGTAGCACAGATTATTATGATTAGTAGGTTTTATTTTCGTTTTATAGGCAAAGGAATTAATGTAAAGTTGTCCCCAATGACGTCATCGGAGAATTTTTTTCAATATCGAATTTAAAAAAAACCAACTCTTAAAACACAAAAATATTCAAATTAGTATCTTAAAATACCCTATTTTACGTAATAAAAACATAAAATCAGAGGGTAATTTTTTTTGAACAATCCCCATTGTACGTAACAGTTCGCGATTTTTTCTTGCCAAATTCTCTTTCTATCTAACGTAACTAAATAGCACAGTCGTTAGTACAATCACTCTCCGTAGCTAGGTCCTATTTTAGATTGTAACGGAGCAGTGTCCCTACTGGCACTGGCAGTTATTTTCTATCTGTGCGGGAACGGAGAAAGAATTCTAATTCCTGCAGCCCGGTGGCATGTCGTAAGAGGCGACTAAAAACCCACCCAGGCAAAAGAGCCATAACGACGTTGACCATATTTTTAACTAATATTCTACCTTCTTATAATAATTTTTATTGGTGAACCGTCGACTTGCCTGCGATTTTTTTTCTACAATTTAAATTGACTACCTACCAATTTTTACTACTTACTTTTATTAGTCACAGTTTCAAGTTTAATGGGTTCGCAATAGAAAAACAACTATTTTATATTTACGAACATAATCATCTATTTCCTTTACCATAATACGTAACAAAACACTTAGTTAGCATGGTTTTTACTTACATTTTAACAAGCGGTTCACAATTTAGCCCCTACAACTTAGTCATAGACTCTTTAACTATATTCCTCCTTTTCCAATTTGTCTTATTCGCAATTATCAGGGCACTTATGTCTACTTGCACGTTTCGAACAGGATAAAGGCTCTTTTTTAGGTTTAGAGGTCGAAACATCAATGATCAAGTGTATCTCACGGTATCGATTCAATTATCTTTTTTGATACCCTCTATTAAAAAATAAAAACAGTGTTACCAGCCGTCAAACACAGGCTATTATTTACTGATAAAAGAAAATGTAAGACTGTTGTTGGATGCAAGCTAACAGCTCGGCCATCCTGTTCAAAGCGCGTCCTCGCGGTTTTCACATAAAAATAAAGAGATACAGTGATTAAGAATACAATTGAGACACAGAAACAATGTATGCTAGCATGTAAACAAAATAATTACTGATTATCGCTATAAGACAAATTAATTTAACAAGTAACAATATGTAAGACCATAGCATAAAGGATTATAACATCAATTATTTACAATATTTTTAATAATCAACAATTATTTAGACGGTAAGTATCCTGATATAACACGCCCTTACTAATAAAATAACTGTCTAGATTTATCCTATTTTTTTATGAAATCCAATTCATTTCCATTGTCGTTAACCACATCATTGTCACTGCTTTCAAAATCTCTAGAAAATGATAACCATGGTTGCATTTTGTCTAATGCTACCACGGCTTCATATCGACGGCCCTGTTTACGTGTCATTAGTGTATCTTCAACCACATACCTATCATTTGGAAGCACTTTCATTACACGATACGGACCTTGAAATTTAATAACTAATTTTTGAGATTTGCCATCATAAGGGACTTGTCTTTCAATACGAACTAAATCACCAACCTTATACCCCTTCCCTGATTGCCTACGACTGTTAAACCGCTCTATATCTTTTAACTGCTGTGTCTTTATATTACTACTCGCTTCATCTCTTACGTTATTTAGATTGTCAGAATTAATCACATTCGTTGTATCGCGTATAATGGGGCTCAAAATACCTTCCGACCTACTAGTTACATTAAATCCAAATAATAGTTCAGACGGGCTTTTTTGAGTAGTTTTATGTACAGTGGTATTGATGCCTACTTGAATATCGTAAATATAATCGTCCCAGGATTTGTCATCTTTATTATGAGTACAAGTCGAAAGAGCATCTAGAATGGTTCTGTTAAACCGCTCTACTTGCCCGTTTGCCCTAGGCGTCGCAACGGCATTAGTAATATGTTTTATCCCGTATTGTACGGTAAATTCTTTAAATGCTTTACTAGTGAAACTTGTCCCCTTATCAGTTATTAAACGAGTAGGAACACCAAAATAACTTATGTGTTCTTTCAGTACGCGTATACTAGTAAGAGACTTAGTATTTTTGACGGCGGTTATATTGACAAATTTTGTAAAACTATCTACCAAAACTAATATATAGCAGTTCCCTTTCTTGCTTTTAATAAACGGGCCCAAATGGTCAGCGTGTACAGTATGGAAGGGGATACTTACTTTTTCTATTGGATGTAACTCACCTTCTCTCTTGCCCCCGGGTGTTTTGTAATGTGCGCATTCGAGACAAGACTGTACATATTTTTTCGTAAAGCGACGCATTTTCGGAAACCAATAGCGCTGTTTTATGCGCTGTAGTGTCTTGTCAAATCCATAATGCCCTATGTCATCATGGTTCTTTTTCAATATTTGCCAACGTACACCTTTTGGAACCAACCACCTAATGTCATCCCCCACAATACGATACACGCGTCCATTTTTAATTTTATAATTTTTATGAACGTCATTAATTATTTCTGCCGTCTTATCCTCTAAAATATTTTTAATACGTTGTACTTCTTCATCCGCGCTCTGCACGGTGGTAATCCAGTCTTCATCGGAATTCTCAACACTTAAAATATCCAATACGTGTTTTTCGGTGACGGGAGGAGTAACTGGACTACGACTAAGTGCATCGACATAAGTCATTCGGGATCCGGAACGGTATTCAATGGTACAATCAAACTCTTGCAACTGAACCCACCACCGCGCAACTCGCGGAATCAGATCACGCTTTAAGAATGTGGACCTTAAGGCGCTACAATCACTATAAATCGTGAATGGAATCCCTAGCAAGTACACCCTAAATCTATTCAAAGATGCTACGACTGCCAAGGTCTCGAGCTCATAAGAGTGCAATTTTTGTTCGTCCGGTGAGGTTTTACGGCTGAAGTATGATATTGGGTGAAACACTCCTGCAGTGTTGCTTTGTAAGAGAATGCCTGCAAGACCATCTTTGCACGCATCGGTGTGTAGTTGGGTTACAGCTTGTGGGTCGTATAAGGCTAACAATGGGCGTTGTGTGAGCATGGTTTTGATTAAATTGAATGATTCTTCCTCTTTACTACCCCATGTCCAATGAGTATTTTTTTTAAGAGATTCGTTAACGAGGACGTTATTATAGCATAATCTTTAATAAAACGTCTAAAGAATCCAGATAAACCTAAAAACTGTCTAACTTCGTGTATATTCTTAGGCGGTGGGAATTTAGAGATCGCTTCGGTTTTCCTTGAACCTGGTCGAATACCAGCATAATTTACTTCGAATCCTAGAAAATCTACGGTACTTAGAAAAAAGTTACATTTGCTAAGTCTTAGTGTTAAACCTCCTTGTTTAAGTAGCCCTAAAACTTCTTCTAATCTGTTTAATCCTTCGGTTACATCTTTAGAAGGGATAAGAATATCGTCCATATAAACTATCGCGTATTTAATTTTAGCGTCATGGAGGATTTTATTAATTGTTCTCTGAAAGACTGAAGGTGCATTGACTAGACCAAATGGCATGCGGTTGTATTCAAACTGCCCATCCGGAGTGACGAAGGCAGTTTTATGACGGGACTCTTCGCAAATAGGGATCTGATAATAACCAGACGCTAAGTCAAGTGAGGTGAATAATCGATTGCCTGCCAGTTGGTCTAGTTGGTCGTCTATACATGGGAGGGGGTAGTGTTCTTTTTTTGTCTTCCTATTTAGAGCTCGATAATCAACACACAGGCGTTTTTCCCCGGTCTTTTTCTGAACTAGAACAATAGGACTTGCATAAGCTGATGAAGATTCCCTAATTATGCCGCTGTCCATCATTTCTTGTACCATGTCGTTTACCAACTTCCTTTCCGAAAGTGATAAACGGTATGGCCTATATACTACCGGTTCAGTGTCTTCTAATTCAATAACCATCTCTGTGACTTGAGTGAAGCCAAGTTCCTTTAAGCTTTTTGCGAAACAGCCTTTATACTTGTGCAGTAGTTCTTGTAACTTTAGACGATCGTCATGATTTAATGTTTCCCCGCTTTTAATTGGCTCATCCAAATCAAGAGAATCGAATGACATTTGGTAGCAGTTAACTGTATTCGAACTGATACGATCGTTTTTATCAGCACGAGCTAATAACGAATCTTTCGTTATGGTTATATCATGTTCAGACATATTATACGCGAGTAATGAACCGATCCCGCTTTTAATATTGTATTCACCTGATAGAAGATAATAGTAGTTTCCTTCTAAGGCCCTGATAGAACCACGTACCGAAACGTTCCCATTAAAAGGTAGTTCTGATTTCACGGGTATAACGCACAACGACAATTTGGGAATACAGAAATTATCGTGCATTCCAGGTTTGGACACCATCCTCGGGTCCTTCGGGGGAAGGGCCAAAATGCAGGCATAAGGCCTGCATCGAGGGTGTGTGGGACTCTCAGCGACCGGTCCTCCACGCTGGCTTCTAAAACGAAGTTGTCGCGAGAAACGGTCGCCAAACTACCCACTAAACCTAAACCTGCGCCCCATTTATAGCGCTTTTACGGGGCGTCATGGGATCTTGTACAGAGTAACTGCACCATGACGCCCCTACACCCTGTAACTGGGTCACCCCGGGGAGCAGAGTGACCCACTTCGTACAGCAGGGGGGGGGAAGTCCGCTGTCGCCCCCGTGACAGCGGCCCCCTGTGACGGTAATTATGGGAGGAGAAGATGCGCGTAGCGGCGCCTGCGACCGCCGGTCCGCCTCCTGCGGATGGGGTCCGCGTACGCGTCCTCCTCCCTCGCTCTTTCAGCGGCCTCCTTCTGCGACATGACGGATTCGCAGAAGGAGGAGACCGTAAGCCAAGATTGTTGACCCTGGAGCATCGCTTCGACCATGCTACGAAGCGAGCTCACAGGGCCAACGACGTTCTCTAGGAGGGCCCTTTGGGGTCCCCAAGCGGCGCACTCCACGAGCGTGTGAAACGCCGTGTCTTGGAGTGCGCCGCACTCGTGGCAAGACGGGGAAGGTTCCCGCCCAACTATTTGGTGCAGATACTTACCAAAGCAGCCGTGCCCGGTAAGTATCTGCACCATCCTGAACGTCAAGGTCCCGCATTTCCGCGAGACCCAACGAGCCAGGTGGGGCCGGATTGCCTCCACCGTCACGATTCCAGCTTCTGGGGACCCCAGGTCCCTCTGCCAAGAGCGGATCAGGGCCTCGGTCGCCTGGACCCTGATCATTCTAGTTTCTGCCGGGCACGGCACCTCTCCTCTCGCCCGTGCATCCTGCCGGGAGCGGTACACTGCTGCGAGCACCTCCGCCTGGAGATTCCAGGGCGGATCACCCGCCAGCAGTGTTGCCGCCGTCCACGACACAGTACGGTACCCTCGAATAGACCTCACCGCCAGGACCCTCTGAGCTCGCCTCAGCAGAGTCCTGTTTTGCCGGTGAAGTGCATGAATCCATACGGGGGCCCCGTACAATGCCATACTCCGGAGGATGCCAGCGTACAACTTCCTTGTCGCCGCGCCCGGCCCTCCCACGTTCGGAAGGAGCCTGGCCAGGGCGGCAGCGGATTTAATTAACCTCGGGGCGAGCTGGGTGAAATGGGCCCCGAAGTTCCATTTACCATCTAGTACAAGCCCCAGATATTTCATCTGGGGCTTGACCGCTACCGCAACACCTTGGACGACGATGCGCGCGTCCCGGGGTGCACGTCTATGTGGTCTATGGAACATGAGGGCCTCTGTTTTTTCAGGAGAGACCCTCAGGCCAAGACGCCGGATTCGTTCGACCACCAACGCCGTTCCGGCGTCGGCGAGTGCCATAGACTCTTCATAGGTTCCGCCCCGGGCCGTGACGAGGGTGTCGTCTGCAAAGCAGAGCACCCCCATCCCGGGCAGTACTGGCTCGCGGAGGAGCCAGTCGTAGCCGATGTTCCACAGGATCGGACCCAGCACCGACCCTTGTGGAACGCCGCACGCGACGCGTCGTCTTCCTATAACCTGGCCAGTTCGGCCGCCCTCCCAGAGGATGTACCTGTCCTGGAGGTAGGCCTCCAACAGCCTCGTGAGATACGGGGGGACTCCGTGGGACAGGAGCCCTGCCCTTATTGTTTCGTGAGGGAGACTGTTGAAGGCGTTCTTGATATCAAGAGAGACCGCCAGGACGGACTCCTTCATGTGATCCGCCTCTCTCGTGAGGCTCCGTAGCGCGTTCAGGGCGTCCAGTGTCGAACGTCCCACCCTGAAACCATATTGAGCCTCAGAGAGCCCAGGCCCATTGGTGTCCAAATGACGAACGAGGCGACCGGCCAGGATCTTCTCAAAGACCTTGGCCGCCTCGTTAAGCAAGATGATGGGCCTGTAGGCGGATGGATCGTCGGGAGGGCGACCCTCCTTCGGAAGCAGGCATAGCCGGCCCTCCTTCCACTGCTTCGGGAACACGCCTGACCTGATACAGGTATTGAAAAGTTCCCGAAGCTGGCCGCGTAGGTGTTTAGCGGCCAGAAAGAGGACTCGGCCCGGGACCCCGTCAGGTCCCGGCGCTGTCTTTCGGCCCCGGAGGCGCTCCAGGGCCACTTCTAATTCTTCTTCGGAGACGAGGGGAGGCTCCATCTCCGAATGAATGGGGTGTGGAGGATTCATTTCTGGGGGAGTGAAGGCTCCCGGGTCTGGGAAGAGTCCGTCTATAACGGAGCTAAGGACCCCCTCTTCGAGCGACGCTGTGACCGGAATGGTGCAAGCCCGCATCGTTTTACGGGCCATCCGGTACGGACGCCCCCAGGGGTCCCCATCGAGGCTCTTTAGCATTTCTTCCCGGCACCGGGTCTTCGACTGGATGATGGCCAGTCGAAGAGCCTTTTTGGCAGCCCGATGCTCCCCGATAAGACGATTTTCCTCCACATAGTCCGGAGGTAGTCGGCTCCGCCGGCGTTTGAGGGACCGGCGTGCTCTGAAGGCTGCCTCCCTCAGGTCACCGATCTCGGCGGTCCACCAATAGACCGCCTTACGCTGTGGAGGCCGACGCGACCGAGGCATCGCAGCATCGCAGATCCTTACGAGGGTTCTGCTCATGCGCTCTGCCAGTACCTCCGGACCCCCGGAACTAATTGGATTGACCCAGCTCTGGACGATTGCCATCTCCTCAGCTAGCTCTGGATCGAGCCGGCCGAGGGCCCAGCGCGGAAACCGGCCGTGACCGCGTGGGGGAACCGAGATCGTGCTCGGAGGAGGGGAGATCTCGAATCTGATAAAGCGGTGATCAGAAAGAGACTCCGCCTCCTCCACGACTCTCCATCCGTCCACCCTGCTTGCGATCGCGTGGGTGACGAACGACAGGTCTATTACAGAACCACCCCGCGCTCGCACGCAGGTGTGGACCGCTCCTCGGTTTAGCAGCGACAGGCCGGATTGGAGCGCCCACGCTTCAACGGCCCGTCCCCTCGCATTGGTGGCGACGTTTCCCCAGGAACGAGATTTGGCATTAAAATCGCCGAGGACGAAGATCGACCTCGGCGACAGCCTGATCACGGCGGCCCTAACGGAATCTAAGAAGGCCTCAAACTCCGCCAGGGGACGGTTGGGGGAGAAGTACACGCCTATGACGGCGTGCTGACCCCAACCTGCCACCGCGTAACCCCGTCCCCTCTCTATGATAGAGAATGGGGTGCCACAGCCCGATGTGGCGACCACCGCCACCGTTTTGTCCAGATCCCCAACCCAGTTGCCTAGGTCGGGGACGTAGTAAGGCTCGCTTACTACGGCCAGGTCAATCCCCCACTCCGCCATGGTCTGCATGGCTAGGTCCTGTGCACCGGCGGAGTGGTTTACATTAATTTGGAGGAAGCTATGTCGTACGGGCATTGTTAATTAACTGACATAGCCTCCCCTCTCGTCGAGACTGTCGTCGCCCTCACCGGGGGGGCGAACCTGCCCCTGACGATGGGAGGGAGGCAGACCCTCGCCAACGTCGGGTGCGTTGCTTGGCATCCTCCAGCCGCGCAGACTGCGCAGTGGGGGTCTGAAGCTTTGCAATCGGGCATTGCGTGTCCGCCCTTCCCACAACGGAGACACAAGCCCGACCTATCGGGGCAGGTTTCGGGACACATCTGTGTGCTGTGACCCAGCCCGTAGCATCGGTAACAGCGGATTGGCCGCGCCTCTATAGCTTTAACCTTCGCCGAGCTAAAGCCCACCAAAAGGTGGCCCTGCTCGGCGAGTACCTTTGCTACGGGTATTGGGCACAGCACGTATGCTGCGCCCATACCCCCCGGTCCTGAGCCAATGCGATTGGCGACTATTCTGTCTAGCTGGCAGTTGCCAGCACGGGCGACGGCAACTCTGAGCGACTCGGGCGTTACGGAATCATCCAGCCCGGAAATGTAGATTTCCCCCCTCTTCGCGGGCCGGATAACTTCAGCTAGTCCTTCGAGCGGCCTCCGGAGGGCCTCCGCCAACCGATCTGCTTTTTGAACACCTTCCGGCCCAGGTGGCAACTCCATGAGCCGGGAGTCGCGGACGGTCCGCGTTATCTTTAGGCCCTCCTTGAGGCCCATTGCAACAATGTCGACTATCGCGGCGGCCTTTTGGAATACGTCGCGGTAGGTGACACCCCTCTTTTCTGCCTCCGGCAGCAGTTTTATAATGACTGCTGCCATCTTCGGCTCGGTAAATACCACAGGCTTCTTTTTTACCTGTGGCTGCGGTGGTTGCTTCCGCGCGGGCGGGGCAGGTGCTTGCGAGGGGGGTGGGAGGAGGGATGACGCCCCTTTCCCCTTCCCCTTGCCCTTCTTTCTGCCCGCAACCACCGACCATGCGACTTCACTCTCCTGCAGGAGAGCGGGCGCAGGTGCGGCGGATGTGGGGGTGGCCTGGGACTGGGGCCCGGGCTTCGGCCTCAACGGGGGGAACTCCGTATGAACGGAGTCCCCGGAGGACCCGGGCACTGGCGGCGCCGTCTGAGCGGTCACCGTTTTCGCCTTTTTTCTTTTTTTTTGGGGGGGGAGGTGGGGGAGGGGGACCCATCACCTCTGTGGGTGGCGGCACTACGTCCACGGGGACCGCGTCGTTGACGACGGCAATGGAGACCCGTGGGACTGGGACTGTAACGGGCGGCGGGGCCGCCTTTTTCATTTTGTCCGCCGCGAGGGGCGGGCGGAGAACCGGGGGAGGTAGGAGGCGGTCTTCAAGTCCAGCGAGCCGAGCGTTGATCATTTCCCCCACCGACACTATGATGGCTCGTTTGAGCTCATCAAGGTCTAGTGGGGGACTAGGGACTACCACCGTCTCCCCCTCTTTACCGCGGTTGTCAGCTTTTGCAGCAGCCCGCATCTCTTGGAACTCCCTGCGGTAGGCTTGTCTTTCCTCCCGCAGGGCGTCAATTTCCCTCTTGAGCCGGATATTCTCTAAATTGAGCTTCCGGCTCTCTGTGTCTAGGGACCTCGCCGACAAGTCTTCAACAATGTCGGCGAGTTTCCCGGCAGCATCCTTGAGCTTACGAATGTAGCCCCCTTTTAAATTGCCCGAGGTCTTGGCGACGTGATAGATGTCGGCCACGAGGGAGCTTGCTATAGTGCGGAGCTCGTCGGACCCCATCCTACCGTAATCGCTCTCCCTCGGGTCGCCCAGATCTGTTGACATGGGCTCGGAGGCCGCATTGTCCTTTTTTTTTCGAGCGTTATATTGCCGATCCGCTTCAGCACGAAGGGCATCCGCCCGGGCCAGTAATTCCTCCGTCCTCGTCCCTGTGAGAGGGAAAGACGGAGTCGGGACGTCCGTATCCATTTCCGCGGCGGTGGTCACCTCCACAGAATCATCTTGTAGATAGGTCGCCGTCGCGACGCTTTTATCTAAAGCCACATCGGCGGTCGCCGCAGGAGCGTTCTGCAGGCGGACCGTCGACGTGGTGGCCTTTTTAAATGCGCCATCCGTGGCGGCCTTTTTAAGTGCGCCATCCGTGGCGGCCTTTATTATTGCGGCCCCTTTGGCCCCGGCGGGTGCAGACACCTGCAGGGTGGCCTCCGGCGTCGCCCCTATATCCGAAGCCGCATCGGAGGTATCCCCCGCGGATTCATTCCGCGATCGGGCCCTCGTGACGGCGCCTAGCGAAGCGGCTCTTGCCGCGCCTCGACCATATAGCGCGACAGTGCTCCGGCTACGTCGCGCCATGTATATTTTATTAGCCGACTCGTCGGCGCCGGGATCGTCGGGATAAGGCCCGCGGGAGCGAATGCGGGACCGTTTCCGGGCCGCACTCGCTCCCCTAGGGGGTCGGTGCTCGGGGTCCGCCATCAGCGGAACCCCATTTGAGCTCTGACTCACCTAGAGCCTAACTAAACCTATAGCCTATCCAAGACAAACGGAAAACCAAAAACCAACAAACGCGCCAAGTTTATTTCGTATAGACAGAACCAGAGTACCAATATACGAAAGCCAGAGTCAATATGCAACGCAGGAACCGAACGAATAACCAAAAAACAAACCAAGTCAGTAGTCGTGGAAATAAACCAGTACGATCGAACGAAAGCAATGGAATTTTCCTATCGTAATTCGCATGAAGCGCCTAGATCGCAAAGATGCGTGGACACGTCCGCTCACTACGAGATTGGCCGCGCAATTTGTGACAGCGGCTTGATGCCCCATTCTTTCACACATCGTACATTTAATAATAGGTTTTTCACACCTAAAACTGGGGTGACCGAACTCACCACAATTGAAACATCGTATATTCGAATTCATCGTACCAAATCTAGAGTTTTGAAATCGATTTGTTATGTTATTAAGATTTTTGCGATCGCCCCCGATTTTGACGTTGCCATCGTATCTTTCCCTACTTTGCCCTACTTTTACCGTTCGAAAGTATTTTAAAATTCGTTCTGGTTCATCAAACTGAGCCGCTTGGGCTCCTACCCTAATAGCACGATCATCTACTCCATACAAAATGCAGTCTACTGCACGTTTGCCATAGATTTTACACCTGTTTAATAAATTAAGCTTCGTGTAATAATAGTGTTCCAATGACTCGCCGTATTTAACACGCTTCGATAACATCTCGGTCAAGAGTTCGGCGTAGTCCTCGCGACAGGGAAACGATTCAATTTTTTTTTTTTTTTCCACTCACCCCAAGTATGCATAAGAGTAGGTAAGCCTTGATACCAAGTTTTTGCTACTCCCGTAAGTTTTGGAAGTGCATAATGAATAATTTCTTTCTCGGACCAACCATATATTTCCGCACATTCTTCTATTTTAGTGATCCACACCAACATAGTTTGTTCTTTACTTAGGGGATCATATTCGGGTATAACATTATTATTAAACGATAGCTTGGGCTTCTCCGAACTCTTGACATCGTTTAAAATTGACAAAAATTTATTTAAAATAACATTAGTTTCAGGTTCCTTATATCTATCAGATTTACAAAATCGGGTTGACTTACGATTGCACGAACTGTCACTACTATCATACCTCATATCATCATATACACTCCTTGAGTTCCTTCTCTTCATCCGTCCATCTTTCCTGTATTTCTTCCTAGATCGCCTACCAGTCACTCTACTGAGTGACGAGCTATCCGAGTCCGTATTATCATTCCGCCGTTTCCAGTTCCTAGAGAGCCGCCTCTTTCGCTCTTTACTCCTTGTCACTAAGCCAGGTGCATCCAATACCTTGTCTCGATGTTCTACACTCCGTCTTTGGCCCTCTAACCTGGGCTCGCCCCAGCTCTCTAACCTGAGCTCACCCCTGCCCTCTAACCTGGGCTCACCCCTGCCCTCTAACCTGGGCTCACCCCTACCCTCTAACCTGGGCTCACCCCAGCTCTCTAACCTGAGCTCACCCCTGCCCTCTAACCTGGGCTCACCCCTGCCCTCTAACCTGGGCTCACTTCCGCCCTCTAACCTGGGCTCACTTCCGCCCTCTAACCTGGGCTCGCTTCCACCCTCTGACCTGGGCGCACTCCAGTCCTTTAGCCTGGGCTCACCATTCTTGTCCATATTAAATGACAATTTTTCTCCTTCAATCCAATAGGTTTATCTGAAACTTACAGTCGAGAAGTTTAGTTCATATTCTCGAAATATTCTATTACAACATAGTAAATTAATATCTCATTGGTTTTAATATAACTCTAATAATGATTATAATTAATAGTAATTCTCCTCCCAGTGCATTTATAATATAATAAATGGAGCAGTATGTTAGAGAAAATATCAAAATTATAGCTCAAAGTAAATCGTTTTGACTACATAATTGACCTCTTTTTTTATCAAATGTCGTAAGGCTCGATGTGGCACACAAACGATTTTATAGTTTTATATCAAGAGTGCTAGTGGGTATTATGTATGTATTTCTTAACACATATTAAGAAAATATAAAAGATAGCTAATAAATATAGATGTGTAATAATAAAATTAATAAAATCATCTGACAAACACACACGGTACATCCCCAAGCCAATCAAGTCGTGCTTGTATAATGTACAACGGACCACTCTGGTTCCGATCCCAGACATCCAGACCATAGTAACCATCGGAAAGTTCCTTTATGAAATTTACCATGACAGGAAACGAACCTAAAGCCTCTACGCTGCTGCGAGGTCGGCTCGCCAAGGCCTAGCCCACTCAAACAAATAGGCCGTCAATCAGGGAATAATACTACTAATTCAGACTGATAACGACAACATAAATATTAAATGGGTATTCATAATGCATCTACGTAAAATATTAACTTCCGGACTTTATTACACTCACTTTTATCTTAAATGACGGTAGTTGCATTGAAGAAAAAATATATTTAATATATATAAAAACGAAAGTAACCAAATTTCGCGTAAGTTGTTTGACAATACGAGAGGAAAAAAAACACTGATTCGTTTTTCCATTAGCCTGTAAAGGAATAAAGTATCACTCTATATCTCATAAAATAAAGTAATATGTATATTTAAAAAAAAAATCCTCATCTATAATTCAATGCTGATTTCGTTATTTTGTAATATCAAAATCAATAACGGTTAAAAATAAAATTATATCTATCTCAGTCCGACCCGTCTCTTTCCTGCGCCTAACGGTCGCGTCTACATGATCTATGAGGCTTAGCAAATTATACCTATGTTCTTATCGCCTGTTGAGACGGGTTGGTGAGTTTCATACATTGTGTTCGTCGTCGTCAACAGTTGTGGACGTGGAAAAAGAATTAAGAAAATTCTTTTACGATCCCACTTCTGAACTGTTAGTCACAGTTTCAAGTTTAATGGGTTCGCAATAGAAAAACAACTATATAATATTTACGAACATAATTATCTATTTCTTTTACCATAATACGTAACAAAACACTTAGTTAGCATGGCTTTTACTTACAGTTTAATAAGCGGGTCACAATTTAATTCCTAGAACTTAGTCATGGACTCTTTAACTATTCTCTATTATAATTCCTCCTTATCCAATTTGTCTGAACAGTTCTGAACAGTATAATGGCTCATTTTAGGTTTTCAAGTCGAAAACCAATGACAAAATGTAACTGACGGTATCGATTGAATTATATATTTTGCTACATTCTATTAAAAATAAAAAAAGGGTTACCAGCCGTCAAACACAGACTATTATTTACTGATAAAAGAAAATGTAAGACTGTTGTTGGATGCAAGCTAACACTTTTTATTTTAATTACTACTTGTGCCGAATATTGTTTTCTACCATAACTTAACGTCTAATTGAGTACTACTTTTTAATATCGTATAAGATACTACAATTGTAACTAAATATATAATAGAAACTCACACCATTAAATTCTTATTGCTAAATAAGAATGAACTATCATACGAGGTCCTTATCAAGTATCGACACTATAGATACTCTCCGAGCTCTCGCTCGCAACTACGAAAGGATGCAAGCACTAGCTGCACAATTTAAAGAGCCGCCTAAAGCGACGTCTGAAACGTTAGCTCCAGACTTAGTGTACACTACAACACACTACACTACACAAAGTAAACACTACATTACTAAACCTAACTACTACACAAATAATACTAATAATAATACTAATAATAACAATAACTACCAACCGTCTAATTCAAATCAATACTACTGTAAAAATGTTTCTAACAAACATATAAAACCTAGTAACGGAAATTTTCATTCTACGTCTATTGCTGCTATCAATACTAATAATCGGCGAAGCGATACCCTACCGTATTGCCTTCGTTGCCGTAACAACTCTCACAAGTTGCAGCAATGCAAACGTGAGCGGTTTATAATGTGCTTTAAGTGTGGAATGAGAGATGTCAAATACCCAGATTGCACTAAATGTAATCCTACGCTATCACAGTCAAAAAACTAGTAAGCTTGGATTGTCGCAATAGCTCAACTAAAGCTATCCTCAGAACTAGTGAAGAAGAATGGAAAGAATGGTTACATTTTATTAAAGTTTTCTCCACTACGTACTCTATTGCTACAATCTTAGATCGTAAACCTAACAATGACATTCGTCCTTACGTTACTATTAGCGTGAATAATAAACCAATGTGTGGATTATTAGACACCGGATCTGCAGTAACAGTGCTAAGAAATAATTCTCACATAAAATTACTCGCAAATGGTCTCTCACTACAAGAAAATGATACTACAGATTCTTTCGTGACTGCTGCTGGTCAAATAATTCCTACCATAGGTTATATAAATCTACCAACAACCTTTGAATCTAAATTTCATATTATTAAAGCTTTCGTCATACCATCTGTCAAGTCATCATTAATTCTAGGTGTTGATTTTTGGCGTAAATTTGAACTATGTCCTAAACTTCTTAAATCTATAAACCTAACGAACAATCCACTGTCCTCCGACATTGCTGTGCTGAATGAAAATTGAGGAAGCCTACGTTCCTATACTGAACTAACTGACATTCAACGTGTTACTGCCGACAATATAATTGAACAGTTCAGATCTATCTCATCTGAAAAGTGCGGTTTAGGTCGTACTCATCTAGTACAACACTGCATTAATACTGGCGACTCTCCTCCTATACGTCAGCATTACTACAGACTATCACCTGAAAGACGGCGAATCCTAAGTAACGAACTAGACGAGATGCTAAGACTAGGTGTAGTCGAACCGTGTGAAAGCCCTTGGTCATCTCCAGTATTACTAACCCCTAAAAAAGATGGTTCCTTGCGTTTTTGTCTGGAAAGCAAAAAGCTAAACGCTGTGACAAAAAAGGATGCGTACAAGCTACCCTACGTTGCTGAAATACTAGATAACCCAAAAAAACTCTAAATTTCTCTCTAGTATCGATATCTCTCGAGCATACTGGCAACTACCCATTGCAGAAGCAGATCGTGATAAGACAGCGTTCTACATACTTAACAGAAGAACTTATCGTTTTACCACTGTACCTTTTGGCCTAACCAATGGTCCTGCCACTCAAAAAAGACTCGTAGATTTGTCATTCTATGGTCCTGAATTTGAAAATTGTGTCTTCGCCTATATCGATGACATAATAATCACTTCACCTGATTTTGAATCTCATATAGCCCTACTGCTAAAGGATCAAATGAAACTAAAAATGGCTAACCTAACTATCAACTTTTAAAAATCACAATTCTTTAGAAACGAATTGAAACATCTAGGCTATATTGTAAACTCTCATGATCTACACGTCGACCCTAGTAAAGTGTCTGCCATGCTTAACTACCCAGTACCGACTAACAAGAAGGAGGTCAAACGATTCCTTGGAACGGCCTCTTGGTACCGAAGATTCGTGCCTAACTTCAGTACTATTGTTACCCCTCTAAATAACGTAACTTCAACAAGCAAAAAGGCTAAGTCTGTGCTTTTTGCAAACTAAAAGAAAACTTAGTCTCAGCTCCAATACTTGCCTGCCCAAATTTCGACCTACCATTCGAAGTTCATACCGATGCTATTGATTGTGGAGTTGGAGGTGTACTCACACAAACTATCGATGGTGTTGAGCACCCAATTACGTACATGAACAAATCACTCTCCCCACAAGAACGAAACTTCAGTATAACAGAAAGAGAAACGTTGGCAGTTATAATATCCTTAGAGCATTGGAGATGTTACCTAGATAACGGAAAAAAGTTTACCGTCTACACGGACCACTCAGCCCTAAAGTGGTTCCTAAATCTAAACAATCCTCCGGACGACTTGCTCGCTGGGGTATAAGACTATCTAGCTTTAATTTCGAAATAAAATACCGGCGAGGTACTCAAAACGAACTACCCGATGCCTTGTCGCGTATATGTCCTATCTCTGCTATTGATACTTCACCTAACACTACTAATACTAATGATCAATGGTATCTTAACATCTACCATGGATGCCAAAAATTACCTACATCATTCCCTAACTACACAATAAAAAATGATAAACTATATCGTATCATGAAAAGTAAATGTACACTAACTCAAGAATTTGATTGGAAAGAAGTCGTGCCTCTCGAACTTAGAGAATCTATAAGTCTCGAAAATCACGCAGAACCGATTACAGGTCATTTCGGAATTTTTAAAACATACAAACGTATAGCACTAAAATACTACTGGCCCGGAATGCATGCTGATGTAGTCAGGACTGTTACTACATGCGATACTTGTATTGCACATAAACACCAAAACCATGCTACCTTGGGTGAGATGGGAAGACCTAAACATTGTTCTAGACCATTTCAGGTTTTGAGCATCGATCTAGTTGGACCACTCCCTATAACTAAAAAACAGAACAGTTATTTACTGGTTGTAACTTGCTGCTTCAGTAAATATTGTCTATTGTTCCCTATTAAACGTGCAACTGCGGAAGTAGTTACTAAAATTCTAGAGGAGAACGCATTTCTTATACATGGAATACCTTCTACCGCTATCATGGACAATGGCAAACAATTTATTAGTGCTACTCTAAAACAAATGTTATCTAAATATAACATTCCTAACATACACTACACACCTAAATACACTCCACACGTAAATAGCGTGGAACGATACAACAAAACAATTATCACTGCAATTTCTACATTCATAACTAATGATCAACGTATTTGGGATACACTAATACCAAAAATTCAATTCGCGCTAAACAACTCCGTAAATGAAGTGACGAGCTACACTCCGTCGTTTTTAGTCTACGGACGTGAATTAATCACTTGTGGTTCTCACTACACTAACACTGAACCTACTGACATTAACAACTTGATTTTTCAACCACGAGATCATTATGCGGAAAATCTAGGATGCCTCACTACAATATTTAACAAAGTACAGCTATCATTATTACAAGCTCACAGTAGAAACTGTAATTCCTATAATCTACGTAAAAAATCTATAGAATTTAATGTAGGAGATATAGTATGGAAGAGAACATTCTATCTGAGTGATAAAGACAAGCACTTCAATAAAAAGCTTGCCCCTAAATACATCAAATGTAAAATTATTGCTAAGAAGTCACCACTAGTTTATGAACTAACAGATATGAACGGCCATAATCTAGGCACATGGCATGTGAAAGATATAAAACTAACTAATTATAAATACTAACCTATCCTAATTAATTATAAATACTAACTTACTAAACCTTATTTAAACATACTATCTTAAACTATAATAATTTCTCTAAAACACTACAAATACTAAACATTATGCTATATACTGTAAGGATATATCTAAATAAATGTGTACATGCATAAAAATATATATATATGTATATATAAATTCTAATAACCAAAAACTTTAATATTTGAACTACATTCAATATTAGAATACTACCCCTACCAGGTCTAATATTGTCTAAACAATAACAGATTATTTGGAATAAGACTAAATTATCCCAAAATCAATCTACATATAAGGTCTCTAAAAACCTTGACAAGTTCTTACTGCTATATAAACTATATGTGAATTACGTATATCCCTACCTACAGTTATGGTAACATTCATGCTGAGATTGTTACTGTAATTATCTAATTCTTATGTAACCTACAGTAGAGTAAGATCATAATACCCTATATATTATGCTAATCTGCCTCACTATCTAATACATGAGTATATCTACATATATACGTATAATAGTTTAACCGATAGTTACGAACTAACATAACTAGTCTAAGTATAAGCACTACATGCTATACTAATGGACATATACCAGTCTACACTACCGCGAGTCGTCTTACTAAAACGATAACTCTCACCTACACTGTTTTGAGTTACATGGCTACTAACGCAAGTAAATCCAATTGGGAAGGGTCTCAAGACATTTCTACACATGGCTTTAGACATAATGAACACTTAAAAGAAGAAGATGAATGAATGAGAATTGAAAGTAAGTATGTATGAAGAAGTCTGTAAGATGTGTGTAACAGGTCTGAATGTAGGACAGTGCTATGGTACTTTAGTGTAGCAAGACGGATTTTTCGTACAGGAAAAACCCTACGTTTGTTGGCGGGGTACTGTGACGTTGTGCTAGACACGTCATTTAAGTCATCAAGTCAAACGACAATCTATCAATAAAACCTTTAATAACACTCTTTTCAATAGATATATCCATTACAGTAACATAAGTGATAAAACTTATAAACTAAAATCCCATACAAAATAATTAATACTACGCCGGAACCATTAAGTTTCGCAACACACGCGCATGGCTTACCGCATCTAAAACTCGCGTAGATACTAATCAGCGGGACCCTATACGCGATCGGCCAATCGTGGCATTACGCATCCAGCGACGAGGCAGTCATACCAAACTCGTTGCAAGGAGAGTACGTGTCGAAATTATAACGGACTTCACCGTTAAAATTTAAAAGGGCACACCTTGAACAACCCCTAAAGGGTGAGTTACCATTGTTTATCTTTCTACCAGCCTTCTGCTATATCCTTGCCAGCATATTTAGGCACATTAACTGCATATAGATTGCACTATTTCTAAAATATTACACTGCTCTGTAAAGCTTCCATCGACCCGCCATTCCGTTATATCCACATACCTATCAGCGCGGCCGACGCTTAATTTAAATCCCAACGGAGTGTGCGCACGGAGGCTTGGCAGTCAGTGTCTGCGAACGTAGCTAAGGCCTACCCAACGTTCCAGGTTTCAGGTTACGGGCTACATAATAGCCTATCTCCTACTTATACGGGCTATCTACCAGCCTGTCTACTTCTACCGACGGCCTCTGCAACGCCGTGCGAGACGTGAACCTACCTTCCGTCGCGCCTTCGAGTCGACGCCTAACCATCGACCCTACTACCACCGGCGGCGCTACCAGCTACGCGCGACCTTCTGCTCTTCGCGTGGGACTACCACAGTTCAGGCCAGTGCCGTCCCTTCTATCTTTTTATCCTTCCGTGGTCAAAGTAAGTGTCCGCGATTGTGCAAAGTGAAACGGTACATCGATTCCCCCCTGACTATCTACTTAACTTTCTAGCGTTAGTTTTGTTTTCTTTATTTATTATTTTTTATTATTAAATTGTATTCTAAAATTCTAGTTTCTTTTATTCGGCTTATCAGACCTCCCTATTTCTGCGGTGGGCCTAAAACCCAGAACGCCGCAAGTATTTCTTTTCTTTTCCCTTTTCGTTTTTTGCCTAATATAAAGTAGGTAGGTAGCACATCGCTCTCAATCATCTATCCTTTTTGTGTGTGACGGCTAACGCACAGTTTGAACTTCATATTAGATACCTTTATAATTTATCATTAATTAGCTTTTTCTTCCAGGTTCGAACTAAATAAATTGAAAAAAAATTGATACAGAGACATCTAGTAGCAAATGTTTAATTTAATTTTTCAGATAACTCAGTCCATTACTCGAAGGAGTTAGTTTATCTATTTGACACTAGATGGCACTGTTACGAATATAAAGTTGGAACAGCCAACAAGCGTTTTATTTTAATTTAAGAATTAAATTTCTTTCTAAAAACCAATTCGAAACCAAAAATGTCTGAGAACAAATTAATTCAAAATAATTATAGCTAAATTAGATAAGAACAAAGTAGCAACAAATAGTATAAGTTTCAAAAATTTGTACGCCCAACCGGCAGAAAACATGTGACCACTATAAAATAACAAGACCTGTTTGTAAAACTACTATGTTTTTATGCAATAAATTACTTGATTTGATAGCAACGAACACTGATAAAACGTTATGTGATTGATATTCTATTTAATAATAGATGTCGCCAGTACAATTAATTATTAACACGCCGTATTTCTTTGTAGTTTTAATTTTATTTTGATTATATAAAAATCAGGTACATGTTTATAACATATAAGTGACTAGATTTTAAATATTGTAAAATTTAAAAACTAACGATGCCTGATAATAAATAGATCTAACAACGTTCACAATAAGATTTTCAAGATTTTTTTTGGTTTTTTGCTCCATTGTTATGCTGTTTGCGTTTATTACAGTATTTAGTATAATTTATGTTAATTAAAATCGATTTTTTTCCCTTTAGAAGCCATAACAATACGAGTTAGTTACTGCATATTTTATTATAATTAAAATGTCAGCCTTTTTTTATTACCAGGCGCTGTTGAGTTCTTGTTATTTAATGGTCGAAATCAAAGTAATTTCAAGTTTTTATTTTATTATAAAAACACATCGTTTTTACGAATTCAATGAAAGAAAAAAGATTGCAAAGACAAAAATATGATTCCGGCCAGGATCGAACTGGTGGCCTTCTGCGTGTAAAGCAGATGTGATAACCACTACACCACGGAACCAGATGCATAGAGTATTGAAATTTATTATCATTAACTAAAGAGTAAGCTTTAGATCGTTAAGTCGTAGTAGTTTTGTGATTTGTACTCGCGTCCCAAACTCAAAGGGCGCGGGTTCGAACCTGGCCGGGAACCGTGCACCACTTGGACAGTTTTCTGACCTAATGTACGTATTGTTACAACTACCACGTGCTAACGGTAAAAGAAAACCATCGTGATGAAATCTGCACATCGAGATAAACGATGTGCCAAACCTGCCAATCCGCCTTGGGGCAAACGTGGCGAGTATACTGTCTGTTCCTTTATGAAACAGGGAGGCTCAAGCAAAAGCAAGTTGCTGGTGGATGAACCTGGCTACTGGGTCTACGTTCCATTAGAGACTCATAACTACCACGTACACGATCGCGATTTGTCCCGTTCCACTTGCTTGCTGGCGGTACAATCGTAAACCCAAGTGGAACGGTTATTCGACCCACCGCCTGACATGGGTCGTTGTGATATGACGTCATTAGTGACGTTTTCGCCACGACCACAACGACCGCGGACGCGTTATGGAACGGCTAACGGAGCATTTTGGGCGTTGTGAGCTACTAATGGAACGCTGGAGGTTGTGCCTGTGCAAGTATTCGCAGTTAGCAAGACGAGAACAACCGGTAGTGATATGTCTGAGAGACTCACCAGGGCGGTGACTCGCCCGACAAACGTCAAGCGTGCCATCCTATATATTGTACTTCCGGTAGTTGTTCGCCTTGATAACCTCGTCCATAATTGCATAGACAAAACCTTCGGTCTCCTCAAGTAGGTCAACGAAACGTAGCCAGTTCACCAACACTGGTAGGTCCACATCAGGCCCTGTTAAAGCCTGATAGAACCTGTAATACAGCTCTATGCTCTTTATAATTGAGTTTATTATCGTTATATTAATAAGTGAAGCAAAAACTTGGTACCCCTTTTTACGAAAATTACGCGGACGGAGGAGTATGAAATTTCGCACACTTATACTTTATATAGAGAAGGAGTGCAGAATGCTGTTTTTTTATATTATGCATAAAAAATACTTTAAATCAATAAAAAAAACATTACACACATTACCGTCTATTTGACATACACACGCATATATACTCTTGTTTATTGTTAAAGTCAAATTAACAACAGTGTAACCTTGGCGAGATCTGTGATTATAGAAGTATATATAGTCTTTGAAAACAACACGTTAATAATGTTCAAATTTTTAATTTAAATTATCTAATTATAATCGAATTTCGACCACTGCGCGACCACTAGTCTGTATTATAAGACTTTTAATGTATAATCGACTAGAGTTTTCCCCGCGGCTAAGCCGCGTGAAAAGTCCTAGCTAGATAGTAGTTCCATGTTATGTAAATAAAAAAATAATTAGGAGTTTTATATATATTACTAGCGGCCCCGACAGACGTTGTCCTGCTCTGAAAAAATAAAAATCTAGGACCCGATCCCAGCGCCACCTACCGGTTCCAATTGTGGATTTAAACCATCCGGGGACCCACTCAAACACACTAAAACATAATCAGCAAAATCGGTCCAGGTGATTAGGAGGATTCTAGAACCCAATCTCAGCGCCACCTACCGGTTCTAATTGTGAATCTAAACCATCCGGGATCCCACTCAAACACACAAAAACAAAGTCACCAAAATCGGTCCAGGTAATTAGGAGGATTCTAGAACACGGTCTCAGCGCCACGTACCGGTTCCAACGGGATAAAAAGTATCCTATGTCCGTCTCCTGGTTTTAAGCTACCTTCCCACCAATTTTCAGTTAAATCGGTACAGCCATTCTTGAGTTATAAATAGTGTAACTAATACGACTTTCTTTTATATATATAGAGATATATAAACCTTCAATACTTAATAGTTTCTTGTTCAATTCACTACAATTACAAAGAAACTAAGCCAATATAGTGTACATACTTATATATACCTAACTGCACAGAAAAAAAATGAAGAAAAGTCGCAGCCAACCTGATTTGAAGTACCTAATACGCAATGTGGGAAACATGACAACGGGATTTTTTTTTTTTGGATCTTATGGCTTGGCATCTAGGCCTTTAAGCCAGATCTTAGTTTACAGTATAGTTTCTTCATTTTCTTATGGCTATGTGTAGCACAGCTGAACTGTAGGTTATCAGCTGGTGCCATTCAACGGAGCTCTTGTGACAACTCAAAAGGCCACATTTGACTATACAGTTCACATTTCTTACAAAACACATAATTACTACTCAGAAACTATCAATATCCTACAACTATTGTTCATTTTAGAGGAATTTTACACATTTTTAGAAAATAAAACTGCACAGCACAACATCTCCTTTCAGTTCCCGCCAAAAACTCCAACAACGGGAAATGTGCAGATAGTAAATGGAATATAAAAGAATAGTAGTTATAAAATATGCAATAATATAAATAGTAGTATTATATAAAGTAGAAATAAGAAGTAGACATGTTTAGGCGGAAAAATTTGTAAAAATAACAATGAATGATCATTCAGAATGAATAGAATAAAAAAAACATGACAAAGTATTTGTTATTGAATTACAGCGATGGTTGTCTATTTCGCAATTGAAGCGCCATCTATTTTACTAATCCGTCTATTCCAAGTAAACGACACCTTTTACCGGGATAAAACATATCCCAAGTGTTGGTTCGGGTTATAAGCCAGCCTCATGTCGAGTTTCATTCATATAAGTTCATTAGTTTCCAAAAAAGAAGCGACTAACAGTTCGCCATCTTTTTCCATATGTTCGTCTATCCCACGAAAACGACGTCATTTATAGGGATAAAAAGTATCCTAGTTCAGTAGTTTTTATGTGATACTCTAACAGACAGACAGACAAAAATACCAGACATTGGATTTTCGGAATCTCCTTGTCGGAATTATCCCTCCTGGTTTATTTCACATTTCTAAACGCATTGCACAGACTCGAACCATTTACAGATTTGTTATAGTATAGATTTAAGTTAAAATAAGACGCTGGTTAAAAATTTTAATTGAGATTTCTGTAATAACAAGAACGGACTGATGACGCCAACAGTGATTAGAACTCATTACGAGTTAGGCTGCGCGCAAACGGGCCGCCGACCACAGAGACCCTACAAAACGTATGAAAAAGCGTGTCAACTGCTTATGGATCTACCTAAATGGAGTTCACAATCTCCCTTTTAACTATTATCGATCCTGCTTTCATTGAAAGAGTTTATTCAGTAATTAATCTAAATGGCGAGAAGAAAGGAACAGGGCATCTATAATTTTTTATTTTTTTTATTGCAGGAGTTTAGCAGACAGGCAGACGGCCCACTTGATAGAAAGCGGTTACCATCGCCTATGTACATTTGCAACACCAAAAGTGCTACAGATGCGCTGCTGCTCGTTTAAGAGTTGTTATGGCGGCATACTCTAGACCAGGAGTGGTAGCCATATAGTCGGGCAAATACCCTACCACCTGGCTGTGGATTTTTTTGTCACCTCTTACGACAGGCCGCCCGGCCGCAGGAAATTGTATTCTTTCTCCGTTCCTGCATGGATAGAATTTTTAAGTTTTTTGAGATATACATTTATCGAATATAAATTCTATGAATTTATATCTTTAAAATACGTGATTGACTATACTATCCGTATAGGAACGGAGAAAGAATACAATTTCCTGCGGCCGGGCGGCCTGTCGTAAGAGGCGACTTAACAACCCACAGCCAAGTGGTAGGGCATTTGCCCGACTGGATGGCTACCACCCCTGGTCTAAAGTATGTCGCCATAACAACCTTGAGTTGTGTTCCGGCATTAGTGACCAGGTTCCAGTCTCCCTTAAGAGAGCAGCAGCGCATTTGTAGCACCTTTGGTGTTGCAAATGTCCATAGGCGATGGTAACCGTTTTCCATCAAGTGGGCCGTCTACCTGTCTGCTGAACTCCTGCAATAAAATAAAAAAATTACGAATGTTTCACAAAAACATTTTGATTCAAACAAGATTTCATACATGATAAAAAGTTTTTTTTTTCATAAGAATTATTTTTTATATATAAAATGTATACGAAATCTAAAGGTTTTTTTTGTGAAACATTAATAATTTTTTTGGTAAGTTTTGTCTAATACGTATTGTCGTATGTAAGTTCTGTGTATGACACCTGATTACTTTAACCATAAAACCATTACGACTCCAAACACTATATGCAATTTGCATATTTAAATAAAAACAACCAATGTGTTAGACATACATTTATAAAGTATTACCTACTTGATATTATCATTGTAAAGCTGAATGTACACAATCGGAATAAAATAAAGAAAATAAATAAATAAAAATATTTATTTTAAGGCATATACATTCTTTTTATGTCTCTGTGTAATGTATTTAAGCATCCCTTCGGACCCTGGGGGAAGGTCTAAGAGGGATATCTCGGGCCCCCGGGGGCTTACACGCACTTCTACTGAACCGGCTTCACTCTGAGAGCTCGGGGTTCGTCTTATGTATTTTGTTTGTCTGAAATATAAATATATACAATATAGGGTAGGAACACATAAGCCTGACTTCAGGTACGATGCGATGGCCGGGAGAAGGCAAAAGGACGTGGCGAATAAGAACATAAAAACAACAACAAATTATATTTTACTTCGCACCGACTTTAAAATGTTGTAGAAAATATTTATTTATTGCTTTTAATATGTCAATAACATAATTTAGTAACTAAACTAACAATTAAATATTAAAAATAAACTAAGTTATAAATAGTATAAGACTATGTAACAAATCGCTGCCAGATGGAAGCGTGCCTAGAAGGCCGACTACATTGTCGCGCTGTATTCGTTGGGCGAAGTATGAGCCAGCCTTTTGATCACGGGTCGCATCGAACAGTTTTTTGCTAATTTCTTTGAAGAAACTCTTTTCCGGTGGACCCCACGGAGCTAATGCTAGATAGATAGGTAACACTTTATTGCTTACCAAATTTACAATTTCAAAAATACCCATTTTTAAAAAATTAATTATAGGTTCGCGTTTGACCATTATTTCGCTCGAATTGAGCGGAGATATGGCCTAAGATCTAGCACGCTTACTTATTTACAATATTGTCATGGTAGAAACAATAGGCGGCCTTATCGCTTAAAGCAATCTCTTCCAGGCAACCTATCTTAAGGAATAGTTTAACCTAATATGGCGATGTAGGTGGTACAGATTATTAGGTATATTATAAACAAACATACTTAAACTGCATTTTTTATAAATTTAATACACATACTTAAATTACATTATAAATTAAATACGTACAAACATATTTATAAGAGATATATATATATATATTAATTACTCTAATATTTCAACTCCAAACGGCACAAATATATAACCCCGGTTCCACATTTGCACCGTTTGAGAGCTTTAGCTTTCATAGCAGCGTTGCCAGCTTCTAACTCCGTCCTTAGCTTTTTAGTTACTCTAGACCATCCTTTCCCAAAGTGGGCGACAACGCCCCCATGTGGGCGCTGCAGGCCTAAAGGGGGGCGGTAAGAGACCCAGAAAAAAAAATGGGGGCGTTGTGTAGAGGAAAAACAGCATCAAATTCATCCTTCACATTAGTTTTTATATAAGAATCGATTGTTTGTTTTATTTTAAATACAAGATACTCTGTCTGAATACTATAAATTTGCGTTTCGATAATCATTCTCATTGGCAGGTGTAGCCCGTAAGAGTTAACGTGAGACCTCAGCGCCGTTGTGTACTACCTACTGCGCTTAGGTCTCAAGTTAACTCTTGCGGGCTATAGTAAAAGTCTCGTTTAGAATAAATGTTTAATCTCCGCTAATATAGCTCACAATAATCAATTAATTTAATTTGACGTTATAGTGGTTTTTAAGTAGGTGAAAAAGTGTCAATGACAGTATACAAAATAAGTTTGGGAACCACTGCTCTAGACGATTTATTTTCACTCGAATTTTTTTCATAAACTTTGTATACACGGCTTAAGATTACTAAACAAGGAATACGAGACCGGTTTTTGTATTATATTTTAAACGAACATGCAGTAACTATTTTGAATCCGTCGCAGACACGGATATATGTTCAAGTTTGTGGTTGTAGCTCCCTTCCATTATCATTGTTTAATGTGTTATAATATATTAGAAAAAAATTACGCTTGTAGTGGTTGTGTAAGAAGTGTTTTTGCACTGGCGGTGGCAAGCTGAGAGGCATGGACTGGTCAGTATTTGTTGTAGACTAATAGGAAATCAAATGAAATAATTTATTGCATAAAAACTTGTATACCGTATAATACAATAGGTATTATCGTTCATGTTTTTGTGTTTAGCGTTCACGTTTTTTGCGTATTTAATTTCAATATTAAAAACTTTACAAATTGAAATGTTCATTGATAAGACGTGGTAGTGTAATGGCCAGCGCACGCGTCCCAAACTCAAAGGGCGCGGGTTCCAATACTGGAGGGAATGCATGCACTACTTAAGCAGTTTTCTGACCTAATCTGCTGTTTTTTTTATAGTCAACACTAGTGTCTCCGACAAGGGTTTGGTCAGAGGCAAATCGCTATACTTTTTTATCTCCACTGAACTTAGATAGATAACACTTTATTGTACACCATTACAGAAAAACTTACGAACTAGTATTAGTCTAGTTGGGTACAAAGGGCGGTCTTATCGCTAAAAAGCGATCTCTTGCAGACAACCCGTGGCAAGAGTATTCTGATTAGGAGTGGCGACGGTGGTATACATAATTATTGTACGATTACTTACATTTTAATAATAAATATATAACTATACTATATATACAAATATACACATAAGTTATATACATATACAAGATATGGTGATAATATGCAACTATTTAAACATAATAAACATATAACTATATGCAATATAATATCTACTAATTATATAAAATTACATATCATTATATTGCAGATAGAATTTCCTCACTAAGTTCTTAAATGTTATTAGGGATTTTGCTTGTCTGACAGCAACAGGCAATGCATTCCAAAGTTGGTCAGCCTTAACCGTGAAAGAATTATTGAAAAACATTGTATTATGAATAGGAGTTTTTTTTTTTTTTTTTGAGGCGAGGGAAAATGCTTAACCGATTTACGCACAAACTGGGTCGTTGCTAGGGGAACGACACGCGTCGGTCGGGGGCGATAACATTGCAGCAATAGTATGCTCTTGGCAGCGCTCCGTCCGCGATCGACGTCACAGAATAGTGTGGAAGACTCCGAGCGTTGCTGCACGGGCGAGCAACCCCAACACCCACTAAAAACCCCCTCCTCCCTGACGACCCTGCGCTTTGTATGTGTTGGAAAGGCTGAGATTTAGAACATAGTTACGCCCAGCCGATCCAGCGCAATAAAGTGCCTGGAGTGTGCCCTGGGAGAACACACCCCACTTCGTTGTGCGGGGGTAGAAGGTCCTTTGCTCTTCCTAGCAAGCTAAAGGCCCCCCGCGGTAAACGGAACCTAACTCAGGGAGGGAAGTAATGCGCGTACCTGCCTCTCCGGGTGCCAGCTGAAGGCCGGCGACCTCGAGAAGACGCATTGGCACGCGCTGCAGGACTTCTCTCCCTGTCTCGTTCTGCGGCCTCCTTGAGTGACATTACTGTCTCGCAAAAAGTAACCGCAGCCCCCCAATTGTCGCTGCTCTGCAGCATGGCCTTGACCAAGTCGCAGAGCGAGTCGACTGGACCTACGTGCGTCTCAAGTTCGAATCGCTGCGGCGCCCATGCGGCGCACTCGACAAGCGTGTGTAACGCCGTGTCGGGCGCGCCGCACTGGCGGCAGTCCGGGGAAGGCAAGCAGCCCACAATGCGACACAGATACTTATCGAAACATCCGTGTCCGGTAAGTATCTGTGTCGTCCTGAAGGTCAGGGTGCCGCTGGTGCGGTTGACCCATTCCGTCAGCTGTGGCCTGATTGCATCCACCGTGTAGCCGCCATAGGCCGCAGGGTTGTCGAGCTCTTGAGACCAGACGGCGATCATGGAGGCGGTTTCCCGCTTCCTGATCGCCTCGATTTCGACCTGACAGAAGGTCAGGCCTCTAGCTAGGGCATCCTGCCGGGTGCGGCGCACCACTGTCAGGACGTCCGCCTGGAGATGCCAGGGCGGATCGCCTGCCAGGAGGGTGGCCGCCGTCCGCGACACTGTGCGATACCCCCGTATGGTCCTCACGGCCAGAACCTGCTGCGCCCGTTGCAGCAGGGTTCTGTTGTGGCGGTGAAGTGCAATGGACCAGACGGGTGCACCGTACAGTGCCATACTCCTCAGGATGCCAGAGTAAAGTTTCCGCGTCGCACCTCCCGGGCCCCCTACGTTGGGAAGCAGCCTCGAGAGTGCGCCCGCGGATTTGACGAGTTTGGGAACTAGCTGCTCAAAGTGCGCTTTGAACAGCCATTTCCCATCGAGAACTAGCCCCAGATATTTCATCTGGGGCCCTACTCTAATGGCCACCCCTTGGACCGAAACGGTCAAGTCCGCGGGGGGATTGCGAAATTTCCTATGGAACATGATGGCCTCCGTTTTAGCGGGGGAGACCCTCAAGCCCAGCCTAGCTATTCGATCTACGACAATCGCCAACCCGGCGTTAGCGACGTCCACGGATTCCGCAAATGACGCAGCGCGTGCCGTGAGTAGGGTGTCGTCCGCAAAGCAGATCAGCCCTACCCCGGGTAGGACCGGAACCCGAAGGATCCAGTCATAACCTACGTTCCAAAGAATCGGCCCGAGGACCGACCCCTGTGGAACGCCGCACGCGACGCGTCGACGACCTACCTCGGGATTGCCGGACTCACCGCCCTCCCAAAGGATATGTCGATCCTGCAGGTACGCGCCCAACAGCCTCGTGAGGTACGGGGGGACTCCATGCGCGCGGAGCCCCTCCCTGATCGTCTCATGAGGGAGGCTATTAAAGGCGTTCGCTATGTCTAGCGACACCGCAAGAACGACATCCTTCGCTTGGACGGCTTCGTCCGTTGACGTTCGCAGCGTCTCGAAGGCGTCCATCGTGGAGCGCCTCCGCCGAAACCCGAACTGCGTTTCTGAAAGCCCCGGCTCCACAGCGTCGAGATGCTTCACGAGCCGCTCCGCCAAGATCTTTTCGAAGACCTTAGCGACCTCGTTCAGCAGCACTATGGGCCTGAAGGCGGACGGATCGTTGGGAGGCCGACCTCCCTTGGGAATCAGGCACAAACGACCCTCCTTCCATTGCGACGGGAGCCGACCTGCGCGAATACAGGCTTCGAACAGTTTCCGCAGCTGGCCGCGTAGATGTTTAGCGGCCAGGAAGAGGAGTCGACCTGGAACCCCGTTGGGTCCCGGTGCCGTCTTCCTGCCCCGGAGCCGGTCCAGGGCAACGTCTAGTTCCCCCTCGGAGATGGAGCGAGGCTCCTCGTCCGTGGGAGTGTCGGGAACGGGTGGACCCATACTGGGGGGAGTGAAGTTTCCCGGATCCGGGAAGAGCCCGTCGATAACCGACCGGAGCACCTCGGGTTCGAGCGTTTCCGTGACCGTGGACGTGCAAGGCCGCAACGTGTTGCGGGCCCCACGGTACGGACGCCCCCAAGGGTCCCGATCGAGCGTCTCGAGGAGCTCGGCCCGAGCCCGGGCTTTCGCTTGCAGTATTGCAATCGAAAGGGCCTTTCTGGCCTCCCTAAACTCTCCCACGAGTCCATTTTCCGCGACGTAGTCCGGAGGACGGCGCGCCCTGCAGCGTTTGAGCCTGTGGCTGATGATGCGAACTGCCTTTCGCATCTCGCCCAGCTCCTCGGTCCACCAGTGGACCTACTTGCACGGAGGCTGCCGCTTGGAGACGCGAGGCATCGCCGCGTCGCAAACCCTCGTCAGGGTCTTGCGCATGTGCTCTGCCTGCGACTCCAGGTTCTCGAATTCGACTGGGTAGGCCCAGCTTTCCGTGAGTGCCCACTCCTCGGCCTGCTCCGGATCGAGCTTGGTAAGGGCCCAACGCGGGAGGAGAGGGGGCGATGAACAGGGCTCGGACCGGAGGAGGGGGTAAGCTCAAATCTGATGTACCGATGATCAGAGAGCGACTCCACCTCCTCCAGCACCCTCCATCCGACAACTCTGCGGGCGGCAGCATGAGTGGCGAATGACAGGTCGATGACCGATCCACCCCGCGCGCGCACGCAGGTCTGGACCGATCCCTGGTTCAATATGGTCAGGCCGGATTGAAGAGCCCATTCCTCAACCGTCCGGCCCCTAGGTTCCGTGAACGTATTTCCCCAGGAACAGTGCTTTGCGTTAAAATCGCCCATCACGAAGATCGTTTTAGGCGACAATCTGTCTATGGCAGCCCTGATGGCGTCCAAGTGAAGCTCGAACTCCGCCAGGGGGCGGTTGCGCGAAAAGTAAACGCCTATGACGACGATACTCCCGCTCTCCGCCACCGCATAGCCCTTTCCTCTTTCGAGACATGTAAGCGGTGTGCCAGAACCGGCTCTGGCCACCACCGCTACCACGTCGTCGAGGTCGCCCACCCAATTGCCGCAAGGCGGCACGTAATAAGGTTCGCTTATTACGGCCAAGTTCGCTTGCCACTCCGCCATCGCCTGCAGGCACAAATCCTGAGCGGTGGGGGAGTGGTTTACGTTCGCCTGAAATAGTATTGTTACGGGCGTACTAGACATTGGAGGTGTCCATTGCGCGTACTCCCGTAACACCCGTGCGTTGTATCGTCCTCGGATGGACGAATTTGCCCTTCACGTAGGGAGGCTGGCAGAACCTCGCCAACGTGGGGTGGGCAGCGTTGAGTCCCCCCGCCGCACACGCCGCGCAGTGGGGGTTCCGGGCCGTGCAGTCCGGCATCTTGTGTCCGCTCTTACCGCAGCGGAGACACAAGTTAGTCCGGTCCGGGCACGTGTCCGGACAGGTCTGGGCGCCATGGCCGACGTTGTAACACCGGTAACAACGTATCGGTCTGGCTTCCAGTGCCTCTACCCTCGCCGAGGTGAAGCCTACCACGAGGTAGCCCATCTCGACGATGGCTTTGGCAGCAGCGACGGGGCACATCACGTACGATGCGCCCAAACCGCCCGGTCCTGCACCGATGTGCTTCGTGCGCACGTCGTCGCGCCGGCAATTGCCGGCGCGCGCGATCGCGTCACGCAGCCCATCGACCGTGACCGATTCGTCCAGCCCAGAGACGTAAAGCTCCCCACGCTTTACGGGGCGGACAACCTCGGCCATCCCTGCAAGGGCTCCGCGCAGAGCCTCGGCGACGCGGTCCGCCTTGGCCGCGCTCTCGGGTCCCGGCTGGAACTCGAGAAGGCGCGCGTCCCTGACGGTCCGCACCACCTTCAGCCCCTCGCGGAGGCCCATGGCCGCGATGTCGACCACCGTCGAGGCCTTCGCGAAGACCTTGCGATAACCGACACCCTTCGCGGCCGCTGCCGGCAGCAGTTTGATGATAAGTGCGGCCGACTTCGGCTCACGGAATACTACCGCAGGCTTCGCAGCCTGTTTCCGTTGTTGCTGCCCCCGCCCCGTCGGCAGGGGAGCAGCTTGCGCCTGGGTGGGGGGAGGGGGCCCGTCGGCCCTCGCCCCCTTACCCTTTTTCCGCTTGACGACCGTCGTCCACGCCCCCCGGGGCGGGGGCGGGGACCACGGGCGCCGGCGGCGGCGCGACGTGCGCGATGCGAGCGCGGACGGCGGGCGCCGCGACGACCGATGTCGCGGCCGCGGGCGCCGTCCGTTGCCTAGGGGCCGGCCTAGGAGCCGACACCACAGGCACGGGTGCCGTGGCGGGGGCCGTTAATGCAACGGCGGCATCGCGTGCCGCTCTCCGCTGCATTTTCAACCTCCACTTCACCCCCCCTCTATTCGTCTTTTTTTTAGGGGGGGGGGGCGGTGACGGTGGGGAGTCCATCACCCCGACAGCCGGGGTCGCCACCACCTCCATCGGAACCGGGGTACTTACTTCCCCCGCATTCCGCCGGACGGCGGCGGCAGCCGTGGCCGTTTTCGGCCTAACGGCCACTTTTGGTGCCGGTTTGATTGCCCGGCGCCTTGCCTCGGTCGGCCGCTAGCGGTGGACGGAGGGTCGGCGCGGCATTCAGCCGGTCCTCGATTCCGGCGAACCGGGCATCGAGTATGGGGGCGACAACGTCGATCACGGCCCGCACAAACGCGTCGTGATCGATGCCGCCGGGCCCCGTTGGAGCGGGTGTCGGCGCCACCCCGTTGGCGGCCGCCGGAGCTCGCTCCGTCCCGACGACGGGAGCCGGTGTCGGCCCTGCTACCGCAGCACGGGCCGGACGCGATTTTTTAACCGCAGCGGGTGCGGCGGGCGGTTCCGGTACCGCCGCCGCCTCCGCCGTGGCGGCTTGGGCCTTCCGCTTGACGGGTACGGGGGTCGGCGCCACCGTTACAGCAGGCGCCGGCTCCGCAACCGAAGCGGAGGCCTTTAGGGCCTTACGCATGTCTTCAAACTCCCTGCGGTAGGAGCGGTTTTCCTCCCGCAGCGAGTTTAACTCCATGCGTAGCCTGGCGTTCTCGTTACCGAGCTTCCAGGCCTCGGATTCCGGATTTCGCGTGACCAGTGTGTCGACGATGTCCGACACCCTGGACGCGGCCTCCTTCAGCCGGCGCACGTAAACCCCCTTCAAATTGCCCGACGTTTGGGCAATTTGAATTATCTCGGCGACCTGGGCGCACGCCGCTAGGCGGAGCTCCCCAGGGCCGAGAGCCGATATATCCCCGACGAGGGCGGCGCACTGGCTAGCCGCGGCCACTTTGGCGGCGGTTGCCTTGCGCGCCTTGCGCCCCTTTTCACCCCCCTCGGTGCGGAGGTAGGCCTCCGCACCCGCGAGAATGCTAGTAGTCGCCGCGGGTGCGCCCCCCGTGGGGCGCAGAGGCGAGCGCTCGCGCGCTGGGGAAGAAGCACCCGACGTGCCGTCCGAATCGGCGCCGCTGCTCTGGGACCGGTCCCAGAAGCGCGACCTCGATCCGGGAACGAGCATCGGGGCACACGAAATCGGCACCGTTGCCGTTGAAGACGTTGACGGCGCCGCCGAACCCGATGCCGAAGACGATGAGGCTGTGAACGAACATGACGACGTCGTCGTGCCCGCCGCCGCTGCCGCTGAAGACGAGGACGTGGACACCGCCGCAGCCGAAGACGCAGGCGCCGTCATCGCAACAGCGGCTCCCATCCCATTAGGGAAGGAAGACGAGGGGGTCGCCGCTGCCGCGCCTACGAAGTCCCTATTCACGACCCCGGCCGAGGGCGCGAGTGAGGCTCGCGCGACAACCGGTGTCGTGGGACGGCTGCTCTCGACGTTGCAGCCCGTCAGACTGCAATTTGATGTCGTAGGCACGGGTGAAGCCCGTGCACTATAGGACACCGTCGTCATAGGGCACCCATCCCCTACCGTCGTTGAACCGGCCGCCGTGTAGACCGGACTACAGGCAGGCGCTTCAAGGCGGGAATAAGTACGAACGCAAATCGCACCGTCGAGCGCGTGCTCCAGCGAGTCTGGGACGCTGCCGGACGGTGGGATATCGTCGTGCTCTACGTAGGCGCCGTTCCCTTGCACGAGTGAAGCTCGCGCAGAGGTGGATGGCGCCATGTAGGCGTATTCCACTATGGTGCTTGCACCGCTCACGGCCAGGCAAACGGCCGAGTTCGCTGCAAGCAGCACGTTCCTATCTATATCCGGGTGTGCTGCGTTCCTGCGCGCGGCACGCCCGGATGGGGCCCTAGGCGCCATGGGAACCGGGGGCGGTCCCATCGCGCCGCACCTATCCTCATGCGTGGCGGCGGTGAGGTCTACCACCGCCGACGCATCCCCTACCGAGCCGGGCATATCGGCAGCCGTGAAAACGGCACTATCCGCATGCCCGTGACGCGGCCCGGCAACCGACCTGCTGCGACGGGCCGATGAAGAAGACGCCTTTTTCACCCGCGTCTCCCCGATCTCAGGCATTAACCAGCCATCCTTGGCCTTCGCGTGGTCCCGCTTTCGCGGGACACTCGAAGGCCTCGGGGCCTTCTGGGGGCCTGGGCCATCCATTACTGGAGGCCCGTTCCTTTGCCGAGACCAGTCGACGCGTATGAATAACTATCGACACAAACGACCGTTATTGCGTAATGCGCTTAGGCGCGCCGAAATAAACAAGCGAATAGAGCTTAACAACTCACCGCAGTCGAAAAACAACTGATTCGCGCCGGAATCAAACTAAATAACACTGTACACTATCACTACACAACTGTTGTCGCAATTTGTCGCTTTTTGAGAGCGAAAAAGCGTAAAAAATTGCAGTTTTCCGCAAAGAGCACGGGCATTTGCGACTGCTTCGCACGGATGCCGTCCGGGAACTGTTATGAATAGGAGTAATAAGTCTATGTTTACTGGAAGGGCGTAAATTGTGAGAGCAAGAAATAAATTCGAAGCGTTCTTTAAGGTACTGTGGTGTATTAGGGATGAATAAAATACTATAAAGCAATGAAAGAATGTGAGAACTTACTTTTCTACAAAAAATTTCTAATGATCTAAGACATTCTTATTCTACTGGATTACATATATTTTATATGTTAATGTTACTCATTTGTTTATTTTTTATTATATATCCAACAGCTTAAAATATTTATAACATAGACAATAAACTCTGTTTAATATGATTTTCGCCAATTACTGGATACTTTCCGCTTTGCAATGTTTTTGTACAAAAGCAAGACCGCTATAAAGAGTTCATAATGAGCTCTAATATTATTTATTTATTAACATAATGCCTGCTGAAGTGTCCCCTATACAGTATATACTATATCTTATACTAATAAATAAAGCTGAAGAGTTTGTTTGTTTGAACGCGCTAATCTCAGGAACTACTGGTCTGATTTGAAAAATTATTTCAGTGTTAGATAGTCCATTTATAGAGGAAGGCTACAGGTTATATATCACGCTAAGACCAATAGGAGAGGAGCACTAATGAAGAATGTTTCAAAATCAGGGAGTTTTGAAAACAAATTCCACGCGGACGACGTCGCGGGCACAGCTAGTATAATATATTAATAACTAAAAAATAATAATATACGGATATTCATTACATATTAGATTTCATAGCTCACATTTCACATTAAATTCATATTACAATATTCTTATATGTTAATAATCAATATAATCCCGCAGGGGGGCTTTGTGGCGAAGCCTTAGGTGAGTAGCGACACCTCGTACCTGACTCCGGGGGCCAAGGCAAGGCCCCCGCCTCCGTGCTTGCCTTAACCAGCCGGCACGGAGTGGAGATCGCTAGAGCTAAGACTCAAGCTCCAGGGGTGGAAGTGATAAATGGCCTAACGTCGGAAGTAGCTTCGGTGAACCTGCAGCCCACCTCTCTACACCCCTTAGCCACTCACACCCATGTTGCCCCTGTCTTTATGGTATTTTTTGGGGCCCATGCAGGGAGTGGCGAGTCACCGTCTGCCCATTTTTCCATGTTCCCTGAACATTGCGACAGGCAGACGCTATAGTCCTCATATTCCCAGACCCCTAGTACCATTAGCAGTTCACCGCAATAGCCCGGTACTTTCTGTTCTCATTTCCCACAATAGTCCTACACTGGCCGGGGTTTGTCCTTGGGTGCATTACTATATGGTGTAGACAGGGATAATCGCCGGTCAGTGTCACGCCACATTTACATTAAATTTGTCGAGGGGCCTCTACGTGTTGGCCTTCCCATGGCCCCACGCAAGCCCCCCAAAAGTCCGGGCCATTTTTATGGCCCGTGGTCTTGAAAGACATACAGTATCATAAATAATATATACTAATCTTCTGATACCTTGTGTTTGTTTTCTTCACTTCACTGATTTCTTTCTTTCTTTCTTCTTTCTAATATATTAATAGACTTTCAATAATTATATAGCGGTTTTATAACAGGAATTCTTATTATCCAATATCGTTTTCTTATTTTACACAAAATGTAAAATATTTTAGCCGATTTTTTTTTAAATGTGCATAGAGTTATAATTATCACGTGCTAACAACGGTGAAGGTAAACATCGTGATGCAATCTACACATCGACCGTGGCGGGTATATTATTTGCGTGTGGGACGCAGCCGCCACATTCTGCGAGACCGTTATGTCCACGAAGGAGGCGCAGCGGGAGAGGGAGCAGTCCATCACGCTCCTCTCCCGCCAGACCCACGACGACCTCCAGCCGCCGTAGGCTACGGCCGTGCGGGCGACCGGCGGGGAAACCGGACCCTCCCGCACATAAAGGCCGGAGAGGAGGGACGCGCACCGACCCGCACGCCCCCTTTCATCTCGAGGTGAGTTCGGCAAAGTGGCCGGCCGTCGTCCGTCCGGGCTGGAGGTGAATGCGCGAGCGAGCCCACAGCCCGGACGAAGGACGCTCGAGGTTCACGCCAGTTTCCTTGCGGGGTAGGCACGAGCGGCAAAGCGCCATTCAGGCTTATTCTTACACACCTCACTTGCTTCTTTGACATTCATAACTCTTGTCATGCACGCTCGTCTGTTCTTAAGGCTCCTGACATCACCTTCTGCTAGTACACGATCAATTCAATTGTACCAATTGTACTCTTATACAATTTTCTAATATTATATATAGATTTAATAATGCTGACATGGTGATGAACCAAATTGAATCAATTCAATTGTAAAGCACAGAACTGAAAATACACAACGGTATTAAATAATATTAAATGATTCAAATTTTTTGTTTATACGGATTACTTTAGTTGATTGGTTCAAAGTGAAAGACACAAATGAACCGTCTAATGTCGGCCTTAAAAATATTTTAACACCATTCAACTCATCAATCAAACGGCAGGATGAACTTGCTCAATAAGGCGCTGATGACACAATCCTTGCGAACATTGAACAACATAAATGTCAACATATTGACATTTGTAATTGCACTGTGAGTAATCACTAGAATTGCATACCATATTATATTGTGGCGATCAAGGGTAGAACTTTCTAGCAGCGTAAGCCGGTCTCAAGACTTTTAGAAAGAAGTAGAAGATTCTAGAAGGAAAAGACAAGGACGGACACATTTTAGAAAGAGATAGAGGAAGAACGAAAGTTCTAGAACAGATAGTTCGGGAAGGAAATGACAGAGAAAGATGTTAGAAAGGGATGGATGATAAACGAAAAGTTCTGGAATAGAAGGTCTTGGCAATACCAACAAACAATTGATTTTTGACTTTGGTCACATAAAATTTTTCCCTTCGGAATGTAATGGTGAATTTAATCTGTTAATAAAATATCTCTCGCAGTGCAATTTTTACCTTTCCTTATTTGTTTCCTAGTTTGATTTAATCAGACGGTGCAGGACGGAAAAGATAGAGATAGATAGATGTTTAAAAAGAGACAAATAGTAAATAAAAGAATAACGAAAAGAAGACAGAAATTATGGGTTCCAGAAGATTCTTCTGGGTATATAAGCAGCGTAAGGCGCGCCTACCGGGCAGTTTAGAGTTGAGTTCAGTTCAAAACAGCGAAGCGACAAGTGCGATACACCAAAGAGTTGGAAGAAAAGTTTAATAGGAGACAGTGACGAGTTTAGTGGTGAATTTAGTGAAAAGTTTAGTGGGCAGTTCAGTGAAGAAGAAGTGTAGCGTAGTTTAAGGGAAGATCCAGAAGCGAGCTACACGCGATAAATTCGGAGGCGAGCACTGCAGTAGCAGGAGGTGGTTTACGCAATATCGGCAAAGATATTGTGATGAGGCATCTTATCGTCGGGACAGTACGTCGTTAGTTGTGCCTGTAGGGACGACGTTACGGAGAAGAATTCGCTAGTTGACACTTTTTGAGAAACAGGTTTATATTGTGCCTTATGGTCTATTTTAGCCAAAATATTAATATTTCAGTAAAAAAACAACATGAACATATTTTATTTAAGAATTTTATAAATATTTTGACATTTCGTAACGAAAACGCGTCAAGCTGTCAGTCATGGCGTCTCGCATGACGTCACGGTGTGCAAAACAAACATCTGTTTGGTTGAAGTGTTATCAAAAGTTTAAAAAATACATAATAATAAATGTATACTAATTATTACAAACACTGTACAGTACCGCAGTGTATCAGTACAACGATAAAAACACCACAGAAACTGTTTTTTTACGTGTCTAAGGGGTAAACAAATGAGGAGAAAGTGGCCACATTTTTGTGAAGATCATTTTGATGTAAGTGTTTATCAGCCCTATTTATAATTCTACGTTACCAAATGAAAATAACGTATAATATCAAATAATGGGATCTGTATCACACTTACGTTTGAAACCAAGCTGTTTACCTAGTAAATTTGATTGTAAGACAGATAGAAGAAAGCGAACTTGTAGCAGTCTAAATCGACCATATATAACAATAAAGAACAAAAGATGATGCTATTAAGAAAGTGTGTAAATAAATCAGTTGAAAGTACTACTATATTAGCCAGTACCAGTGGGGCTAGTTTAATTCTTGAAAATACTTCTAACACAACCACAGGTTCTTACATTAATAGTGAATAGCTCCAATATTAATTTTCTTGAAACAATCTAATAATAATATTGTCAATTTATTTTCAGTTTTGCCCCAGGAAGAAGGTTTACAAGGTCTTACAACAGCAATTAAATCTGTTCATAGCTAGCGCGATTAGCAACTAGGCGTCGGACGGAATGCGGGTATAGGAGGCCGAAAAAACTGAAAATGACATACTGCTGATACTACCACTTCAAGAAAAATTATCAATTCAGCCACTCAGCTATATTGTACTCTCTTTGTTATACTTTTTAAATGTATAATGTATTTATAAATAATAATCATACAGTCCATTATTACGTCGAATTTTCATTTACAACCCGAGGTGCAACTGCCACCAATAGTTTTTTGGTACTTCGCCGCCGGATAGAAGAATCGCAAAGAAGAAACGAGCAGTGTCTTTTGCTCCATCGAAACCTCAAGAAAGAAGAAAGACCAACTCTATACGGTCTCGTAGCGGCACCCTAAAGAAGAAAGAAGATTATTATAGAAGATCATCGTGGGCAGCCCGGACTACGTACTAGGAGACCAAGAGTTCCTGCCGGACTACGTACCAGGAGACCAAGAGTTCCTGCCCCGGACGCCGAGGCTACGCGTCTGCAGGATCAAGACCGGAAGAAAGAATAACGTTACTTCGTACCGTGACCGAGTGACTGTCCACCTAACGGTGCCAAACGGCCAGTTCACAAAGTCATAGACGGTGCGCTGTTTCCAGTTAGGTCGGTCAAAGGTCTCAGTGTTTAGTGTTTAGTGTAGTAAATTAGGATCGTCGGTTATACACACACATATATACACACTGGTCAGGGTAGTCGGTCATACGTGTTAGGCTAAGGCAAGGACCGAAGATGCCGAACACCAGGAGCAAGACCGCCGAAGACAGAGTGCAGAGAGCGTATCAAGAACCCCCCGCGTCGCCGTCCGTACATATATCCGCGTCCGCGTCCGCGCCGAACGTATCGCGACCCGCGTCGCCCGGAATGCAACAGACGACGACCGCGCAAGTACACACCGCGATTCGTACTGAACGCCAATCGCGATCACCGTCCGTCCGATCACACCGTTCGCAGCTCAGCGCCGCCACTTTGGTGAGGCAAGTGGAACTGGAAGCAGAAGAACAAATCGCCGCAATCCGTCGGGAGGAGCTCCGGTTACAAGTGTCGCTGATCAAGAAGAGGGTCGCTGCGAACATAGCCGCCCTCAAGGAGCAGACAGACGGGAACAGCGTGTGTGAAGACGATGGGGTGGAAACAGAGAGAAATATAACAGAGTGGTTGAAGAATACCCGCATACGGGGGGAGTCGCCGAGCGCAGGCGACAGGACCGAGCCCGGAACGAGAGGAGCCGGACCGCGACCACCGTTAGACGCTGCGGGAAGAGCAAGGGAAGAGTATCCAATGGCGCGGGACCGGTCTGCAGAAACGAACGACCAGACCGCTCGTGTGACGTTCAGAACGCCGCGCAACGCAAGATCGCCGACGCCGACCAGATCCAGGGATCGTGGAATCGACCGTCTAGCAGACGTACTGGAGCGCATGACACGCAACAGGCCGACACCGCGACAGTGCCAGGAGCTGCCTACCTTTAGCGGGGCCCCGGGAGAGTGGCTACCGTTTAAAGCTGCAATGCGCGAGTCGACGAGCTTACACGGATTTTCACCTGCGGAGAACTTAGGCCGTCTACGCACTTGCCTTAAAGGCGAAGCAAGGGAGTGCGTGACAGCCCTGCTGTATACCGCCGTGGACCCTGCGATCATTATGAAGACGCTGGAGCGCTGCTATGGACGTCCAGAGATCATAATCAGTCGCGCATTGGAAGACATCAAGAAGTTGCCACGATCGGGTTCGTCTGCCAGCGAACTCAACAGCCTAGCCACCAAACTGCAGAATATAGTGACGGTCATCTCGTGTGTCGACAACAAGGGATATTTACTTAACCCTATGTTGACACGACAAGTCGTCGAGAAGCTCAGCCCGCATCTACGAACGAAATGGTGCGACTTTGCAGATGAATTCTCGAGCCGAGACGAGCCGGAGATTATGACACTATCGAAATTTCTAACGGGCGAAGCAGACAGAGCAATGAAGTATTCTTTCATGACGTCATCACTGCCTACGACGAGTGTAAACGTCACTAAAGAAAATAAAGTGAAGCCGCCGAGGATGAACGAGCGTCGCCGTGTGTATGCTACAACGGAAGCCAAGATCGTGTGCTACTGTTGCGGAGCTGAGCACCAGACAACGCAGTGCGGCAAGCTGGCTTCGATGTCGTTGCCAGCCAGATGGGAGTGGGCCAAGGAAACGAGAATATGTTTTTTGTGCCTACTAAGTAAACACAGACGGTTCCGTTGTAAGGCGAGGAAGTGCGGTGTTAATGAATGCCGCGAGCCGCATCACGCACTTCTACACCAACGAAGGGAAACTGGAGCCGTCAGTGGACCGATCGACCGAGCGGAGTCGGTCAGTCAACCGGCCGACAGAGAGGAGTCGGTCATGACGGCATCGGCACACAATTCTAACACCGAGAGAAGAGTGTTATTGAAGGTGTGTCCGATTACCGTCAAGGGGCTTAACGGAAAGGAAGTGAGCACGTACGCGCTGCTGGATGAAGGGTCCACGATCACGCTCGTCGACGAGGAGATAGCCGGGATGCTAGGGGCAGATGGCCCGAGGAGGCCATTGAACATTCACGGCATCACGTCGAGCCAGCGGGAAGCGGAAAGTAGGATGGTGAGCGTCGCGGTGCGCGGAAGAGCGCAACCGCACTACCATCCTATCAAGGCGCGCACCGTGAAGAAACTCGCACTGGGAACTCACTCCGTTAAGTCTGAAGTCATACGACAGTTACACCATTTGAAGACGCTTCATACAGACGATGTGTGTTTTATGAACGCTAAACCACGCGTATTGATTGGAGCTGACAACTGGCATCTGATCGTGACTAGAAAACTGTTGGCAGGAAAGAAGAGCCAACCAGCCGCTTCCCTGACACTCATGGGGTGGGCCGTACACGGCATCACTCCCGGGAAAGCAGTGAAGACGGGAAACGGCAGAGTATTACACGTCCGAACGTGGCAAGATAAAGAGCCGCGGGAAAAGGACGAATTATTCGAAATAGTGAAGTCTCATTTCGATATCGACGCACTCGGCATATCGAACAAGGTGAAACCTGTAGCGGAAGAACAACGGGCGCTGAAGATATTTTCAGAAACCGTGAAGAAACTCAACGGCCGCTTCGGAGTTAGACTGCCCTGGCGAAACGATGACGTCACCATGCCACCGAGCTGTGACATAGCGGTGCGTCGTCTGTGCGGGATCGAGTGCACAGTGTACAAATCGCCGCAGTTTAAACAAGCATACACAGCCCAGGTCAACAGGCTACTAGCAAAAGGATACGCCGAGCCTTGCGAACGAAGCCACGAAGGAAACCAACGCATGTGGTACATGCCTCACTTCGCCGTTACGAACCCGAATAAGCCTGACAAAGTGAGACTGGTATTTGACGCTGCCGCCCGTTCAAACGGGGTGTGCATGAACGATGCGTTACTGGATGGGCCAGACTTACTAGGCGCCGTACGCGGAATCCCGTTCAGATTCCGGGAAGGAAAGATTACCGTGACGGAAACTACAGCGAATGTAATATGGGCACAGAACGAGTTTGCCCAGGTTGCTACGAAAATGAACAGTCTCATTGAATGCAGACTGCCATGGCAACAAGACGGAGTCGTTACGCCGCCGAGTTACGACGCGGCGTCACGCCGTATGCGCAGGAACGAGCGCAAGATGAAAAGAAGGTGCCATGGATGGAATAAAGACGTCGTGAACGTACAATTACACGTCTTTACGGACGCCAGCGAACAGGCCTACGCAGCAGCGGCTTACTGGCGCTTTGAGCAGCGCAACGGGAACGTCGGCGTCACTTTAATCGCGGGAAAAGCGAAAGTGGCCCCGATGAAGGCGCAAAGCATCCCGCGGATGGAGCTACAAGCCGCGCTAATAGGAGCCAGGTTAGCGGCGGAAATAAAAAAGGAACATAGTTTCAAGCGTTATGACGTCATCTTTTGGAGCGACTCGAAGACCGTTCTTCACTGGATAAGAAACGACTCGGTACGATATACCCCATACGTTGCACACAGACTGAGCGAAATCGGCGAAATAACCGAGTCTGAGCAATGGCGATGGGTGCCGACAAGTTACAACGTCGCCGACGACGCAACCAGGATTAACGTCTCGAGTATGAAAACGGACGACCGCTGGTTTAAAGGCCCGGAATTTCTCCATGGACCCCCGACGAATTGGCCGAAAGAAGAACCGACGGAAACCGAAGATGACGAGGTCGTGGTAACTTACACGACCGATGAAAAGCCACTCGTTGACGTCACAAGATTTTCGTCATACGGAAAATTGCTACGAGCGACCGCCTACGCGCTCGCCTTTATCGACAAGTGCAGACGAAGGACTCGCACTATGGAAACGCGACACATAGAGAGAGCTGAACGTTTACTCATTCGTCAAGCGCAACAGGAAAGCTTCCCGAAGGATTACGAGCGTTTGAAGAAAGGAGAACGCGTGTCACGTGACAGCCGGCTTTATAAGCTCGACCCCGAATACGGGGGGGACGGGGTAATAAAGCTAAACGGCAGGATCAATGCGGCCACCCTGCGCGAGCTTACCGGCAACCCACCGATCTTAGACGGGTCACATCACCTCACTCGGCTGATTATAAGAGGTGAACATGAACAGCATCATCACATAGGGAGAGAACATGTCGTAAACAACGTCCGGCAAAAATACTGGGTGCTACGAGTGCGACCTACGGTGCGAAACATCCTGCGGCAATGTACGGTCTGTCGTTTGAAGAAGACTGCGCCGACAGTACCGGTGAAAGGAAACCTGCCAAAGGACCGTCTAGCTGCCTACGCACGGCCTTTTACCAATTGCGGAATTGACTGTTTTGGCCCCATATGGGTGACCATAGGACGTCGCAAAGAAAAACGATGGGGAATGCTGTTTACATGTATGGTGACTCGTGCCATTCATATGGAACTTATAGCAAGCCTTAGCACAGACTCTGCTATCATGGCCCTAAGAAGGATGGGAGCACGACGCGGCTGGCCTCAAGTGATATGGTCTGATAATGCAACGAATTTCCATGGAGCGGACACAGAGTTACTAACGGCGTACGCGAGATGGAAGGAAGAGATGCCAGATCACGTAAAAGGGAGACACTTAGCGTGGCGTTTCATCGATCCCGGCGCACCGAACCAGGGGGGAGCTTGGGAACGGTTAATTCGGTCGGTGAAGACGGCACTCCACGCGACATTGGCGGAACAAGCTCCCAGGGAAGAAACACTTACGACTGTCATCACGGAAATAGAACATACCGTAAACTCGCGCCCGCTAACTCACGTGTCGGTGAGCCCTGAAGACGACGAAGCGCTCACCCCGAACCACTTTCTAATCGGGTCGGCGACGGGCTTGCCAATCACGGGAACGAACGAGTTAGCAGACAGGAAGACATGGATCGCCACTCAAGCTTTAGCGGACATGTTCTGGACTCGTTGGCTACGCGAGTACTTACCTACATTGGCACCGAGGGACGACGTAAGACGACGTGAGGAAAGCATACGTGTTGGAGACGTCGTTATCATTGCGGACGGTCTGTTGCCACGTAACGTATGGCCCCGGGGTCAAATCGAGCGCACTTATCGCGGACCGGACAACATAATACGGAGCGCGGACGTGCGAACGCGGGGAGGCATCTTCAGGAGACCAGTAAGGAGGCTCATCGTCCTGACGAGAAGAGATGGCTTCGAGGATCTGCGCCGGGGGGAGGATGTTGCGGACAGAGAGCACCCCCCTGACCCGCCCGCCGGAGCACATCTACACTCCGCGCCCCGCATACCGCCGACGCCCATAGCTAGCGCGATTAGCAACTAGGCGTCGGACGGAATGCGGGTATAGGAGGCCGAAAAAACTGAAAATGACATACTGCTGATACTACCACTTCAAGAAAAATTATCAATTCAGCCACTCAGCTATATTGTACTCTCTTTGTTATACTCTTTAAATGTATAATGTATTTATAAATAATAATCATACAGTCCATTATTACGTCGAATTTTCATTTACAACCCGAGGTGCAACTGCCACGCACAATCCTCAAGTTTCATTTATTGTGCTTCTTTTAAAAACTTATGAGTACATTTGAATTTGATGGTAAACTAGGGTAACACCAAAGGTGTTACAAATGCGCTGCTGCTCTCTTAAGGGAGACTGGAACCTGGTCACTAATGCCGGAACACAACACAAGGTTGTTATGGCGGCATGCTCTAGACCAGGGGTGGTAGCCATCCAGTCGGGCAAATGCTCTACCACCTGGCAAAGGGTCCAGGCTACCGGCGGTTACGGCTCCAGAGACAAGAACTCCTTCACAATGCGTGCCGTGTAGCGGTGTGTAACTCCTGAGTGATTAACTCAAAAGATATATATGCGACGCGAAGAGTGATTAGATCTGTATATCACTTGCGTTCAAAATGTGTCTTTATATCTTTAACTCTTTCATTCATTCCTGATCCACGCGATGACTATAGATCCGAATGAGTAGAAACTAGAAAGAAAAGTGAAAGAATGATTAGCTCGCGCACTGCGCATGCGTAGTAAGTGAACGAGGAAACCGAATATAACAGCAAGCCAAAATAAATCGTAACGCTTTAGTTTTATGGTCTAACTTTGTTTTAATGTAATTAATTTTATCATATTTTTTCACTCTATTTGTTTATCAGTATATCACTCACAGATAATAACTCAACTTGTCGGCAATTGACACTGACACTATTCACTGTGAAGATAAAGAGTTAAAGATATAAAAGAGTGATATATATCTTTGTATCAAAAAGATATATATCACTCTTTTCTTCTTGGTGAGTGATTTTTCCCCGAGCACCGATCGATCGATGATCGATCTGTGTAGCGGCGAGAGGTAGAGGTTAAAGAATACTTCAGATGGCAGAGAGTAGTATTCCCTGTCGAGTGCTCATGTGAACTGATTTATTTTGGAAACGGTCACCTTAAGTACAAATATTAACAAGTCGTACTGATAGTACAATGTATAGCATAGTGTGTGAGCGGGACGGATGATGTGCGAGCGAGATAGAGCAACTATCAATATCTGCGCTCCCACGCTGCGCTAGTCAGTGGCTCGTCCGATTATAAGCCTCGGCGAAAGGCTCTCGTGCGACGACCGCGTAACATCCTCCCGGACAGGGTCGACGTTATTACAAAACGGCTGGCTCGGATCAGCCCGCCCGCGGTTAGGACGGCAGGCTGGCAGGCACGGACAGACAAACACAGACGGCGGCGTCTCAGACGATCACGACCTTTCCACGTCCCCGCGAGGGACGCCAGGAGACATAGCCCATAGGATAGACTAGGCATGTTGCTGGGAAGTTTCTTTCGCCGTTTCTTCTCTCCCAGCCATAACACGTTGCGAAACGGCAGTAAGATAGCGTAGGTCGCCGCGAATCGCCGATCCCGGTCCGCCGAAATCCTTCCCCTCGGGCTTTATATTACCTGTCGGCCGTTCTCAATTAGTGCATTGTGTCGCCCTATGGTGGCAACATTAGATTCATCCCCCCTTCAAGGCAACAGTCCAACCGAGGTAAAACTCCCTAGGGAGCTCCCTCGAGCAACTTGCCCCCCGGGCTCGAGCGCCTCCGCTTCGCGAAGGCACTCGCCCCAATGACCCCGGTAAAGTTGTAAGGTCTTCGGACCAACAACATAAAGTCAAGTCCAAAAAAAAAGCGCTAGTCAGTAGTTCCATAAACTACTATGGATACCACGTAAGTAGTTCGTTGTCCACTGCGATGACTAAACGTATGCATCCCATGTATGTGATGAATGTCAGGCTTATTGGCAACAATAGTTGTTGCGGCGGCGCTGGACTTGATGATAACAATGGACTATGCCAATTTTGTAAAAAAAGGAAGTATTGGGCAATTTAAGTGGGAAAGAGAGTTGCCTGGTTACACTTTCACTTCAGTTCACTTGAAGTTTTATGTTTATAGTATTTAGTTTGATGTGTATGTATTTATTGTATTTTATATTCTATACATATACATAATAAACATTTATTATATTTAATATTTGCGGTGCGGAGCGGGTTAATTATAAATTACCTATATACATTTATGGAAGAGAGAGCATGAAAGTAGAGTAAACGCGGTCGAGATGCGTGCACTGCGCAAAATCTGCGGAGTGACGCTCGCGGACCGCGTTCGTAATACCGAAGTAAGAAAGAGAGTTGGTCTGAAAGAGAGTGTCGGGGTGAAGGTAAGGAAAGGAATGCTCCGGTGGTTCGGGCATGTGGAAAGAATGCATGATGAAAGAATGACTAAACAGATATACAATGCAAAAGTGGATGGATGCAGAAGTCGTGGAAGGCCACGACACACCTTCCATGATCAAATTGATCGTGTACTAGCAGAGGGTGATGTCAGGAGTCTTAAGAACAGACGACCGTGCATGACAAGAGTTATGAATGTCAAAGAAGCAAGTGAGGTGTGTAAGAATAAGCCTAAATGGCGCTCTGTTGTTCGTGCCTACCCCGCAAGGGAACTGGCGTGAAGTTATGTATGTATGTATGTACTTTTAAAATTGTCATCAAAAATGTCGGCTCGTGATAGCGATGACGAAGGACCCTCCACGCCGAAAAAAAGAGAACTTATAAGCAGAAATTTCGTGATGAATGGTTACACCATGAAAACTTCAAAAAGTCGTCGCGACGTGATTTGAAAGATCCATATATATAGATATTGATTGACAAATTATATGTAAATTATAATAGTGATTATTAAATATATTGATAATTCCAATAAAAGTAAGTTTTTTTTTCACTGTAAAAACACTGTAATGTTTTATGATTTACTGTATTTTCCTACCGATCCACTGTAATTTTACATGCGGAACACTGTAATTTTTTCAATCGAACCTGGCAACACTGGCCGGCTGCCCCGTCGTTTAGTTGATTAAGAATGACCGTGAGCAATGCTTGTACGCGCTGCCGAATTTTCTATGTACTTGTATTGTGACGAAAGTATATGTTTTTAGTTTATTCTCCCTTATTTATTTATGCACACCAAAAATGCCCCTCTACAATCTTATAAAAACTGTTGGTTCTGGAAGTTAACAGGTAAGAAAAAAAAACAAGACGGGTATAATTATTACAGTGTTTAATATAGGCATGTTGACAAACAATGTTTTCTCATTCATTTGGATTAAGGTTTAGAATTTATTCGATTAAGATAGACTGTTTGCGTTCTGGACGAAACATTAATTAGACGAACTAATTTTAAGACGATTTGATAGTAATATAATGACCAATTGTTATTTAGACGAATTGCTACATAGACCACTTACATCTTAGACGAAACGATACTAATATTTAGTTTATTAAGGACAAAATAATATAAAATTTTCTACATCCTGAAGTCAGTGCCAAGTAAACCATAAAAATTACAATATTTTGCAACATTTTGTTGTTATAACAGTGCAGGCAAACGGCCCACCTGGTGGAAAGCGGTTACCGTCGCCTATGGACGTTTGCAACATCAGAGATGTCGCCAACGCGCTGCCGGCCTCGAAGAAATTTTATGACACCCTTTTTGAAGAACTCCATATCGTAGCGCTGTGGGAAAACCTCGGCCGGGAGCTCATTCCAAATCCCCACGGTACGCGAGAGAAACGTTCTACAGAACCGTTGCGTACATGAGCGAAGCGGCTCAAGGAAGTGGGGGTGAACTCCCAATCGATGGCGAGCGGTGCGATGGTAGAAGGAGGACGAAGGCACCATTCTAAACAGTTCTTCGGAACATTCCCCGTTATACAGTCGGTAGAATACGCAGAGAGAAGCAAAGTCTCTCCTAAGGCCAAGCGTATCTAAACCGTCTGTGAGTATGGGATCATCAACAACGCGAAGGGCTCGACGTTGAATACTGTCCAGGGGATTAAGTTGGTAAGCAGGTGCTCCAGCCCAAAGGTGTGAGCAGTACTCCATATGCGGCCTCACCTGGGCTTTATAAAGCACAAGGCGTTGCCGCGATGTGAAGTACTGCTTGGACCGGTTTAGCACTCCCAGCTTCTTGGAGGCAAGTTTTGCCTTGCCTTCAAGATGGCCCCTGAACTGTACATCGTTCGTGATGTTGATACCGAGGATCCCAATACTTTTGGAGGTGGTAAGGGGAGTTCCTTGGAACTCAAGCGCTTGCTCGAATGGAGTTTTTTTGGCAGAGAATACGCAGACCTGTGTCTTCTTGGGGTTGAAATGGACAAGGTTTTGTCTCCCCCATTCAGAGACTCTCTGTAAGGAATGTTCTACTTCAGACACAAGTCTAACCCGACTTTCCTCCACAAATGATCGAGGGACGTTTGCACGACCAGAGTACTGCGCATCGCCAGTGCTGTCATCCGCATAGCAATGAATGTTGTGATTAGACAACATATCATTGATATGCAAGATGAACAACGTTGGCGATAGCACACAACCCTGGGGCACACCAGCGTTGATGGGCTTGATACTTGAGCAGCAACCGTCGACAACGACTTGAATGCTGCGCCCATCAAGAAAGCTGGATAGCCAGGTACAAAGTCCCTCAGGTATCCCATATGATGGCAGCTTCGATAGAAGAGCCTTGTGCCAGACCCGGTCGAAGGCCTTAGCAATATCTAGACTAACTGCCAGTGCTTCCCCTTTGCTCTCAATGGCTTCAGCCCAACGGTGGGTTAGGTAAACCAAGAGATCCCCAGCTGAGCGACCATGGCGGAAGCCGTATTGCCGGTCATTTAGTAGCTGGGAATCTTCGAGGTAACCCAGAAGCTGCGCGTTGATAATACGCTCCATCACCTTTGAGAGCAAAGAGGTTATTGCTATAGGCCTATAATTCGACGGGTCTGTGCGGTCCCCTTTTTTGGGGACAGGGTGCACATGGGCAATCTTCCACGAAGCGGGGACACAACCCTTGTGATAAGAGAGAGTGAAAAGTCGGGCAAGGACTGGAGACAGCTCAGCTGAACACGTCTGCAGCACAATGGCAGGAATGCCATCAGGGCCAGAAGACTTCTTGACGTCGAGGGAGCGGAGAGCACATCGGACTGCTTTTTGTGTAAAGCGCACCTCCGGCATTCTATACTCACACTCTGGGATTGTAGGTGGAGTTTCTCCCCCGTCGTCAAGAGTCGAATTGGCCGCAAAGATTTCACCCAGAAGATCGGCTTTGTCTTTGGCGGCGTGTGCCAGACGGTCGTCCACTGTGCGCAGAGGTGGAAGAGATGCCCGACAGAAGTTTCCTTCGACAGCTTTGGCGAGGGCCCAAAAAGCTCTAGTCCCAGAAGGGTAGCTAGAGAGGCGCTCACCAATTCTGCCGATGTGAATGAATTTTGCTCTCACAAGCTGCTTTTTTAGGGACCTGGAGGCAGCATTGTATCTCTTTTTCAGGTCAGAGGAACTTGGATCCTGACGAGCCCGCGCTCCAGTCCAGGCTCGATAAGCCTGTTGCTTTAGCTTTACAGCCTCAGCACAGGACTTATCGAACCATGGTTTGCTCGTACCACCAATGGGTACCTTAGAGTTTGGAATGAAACATTCCATTCCCTGCAGTACCACATCGGCGATCGAGTCTGCGCATGCATCAGGATCTTCTGACGAGAAACATAGCTGCCTCCATGGGTAGGATGCATAGAATTCACGCAGTCCATCCCAATCTGCTGACCTGTATCGCCACACCTTCCGTCGTCCAGCGGGACGAGTCCGATCGGCAATAGGAAGGGGCACCACCGAAGATACCAGACAATGATCAGAGGTTCCCAGTGGAGCACTGATCGAGATCTGGTAATTCTCCGGGTGTGTGGTCAGCAGAAGATCTAGCAAGGAGGGCTCATGATCCACTCTATCCGGTATTCGGGTAAATCCCGTGATCACCTGAGTGAATCCATGGGCGAGAGCAAAATCATAGGCAGTAGTCCCTGGCAGATCAGTTCTCGGGGAACCCAACCACTCAGCGTGATGAGCATTAAAGTCCCCGAGTATGACTACCTCTGCTGAAGGGTACTGCCCGAAAACTCTGTCGGTTCCCTCATGAACGTGTTCAAAAAAGCGAGCTGTTTCAGTCCTTGCGCATTCCCTACCATGGGACCGGTATAAGCACGCATAGATCCGAGTGGAACCACCAAAATCTATGCGTACCCACAAGATGGAAAGGTCCCTATCTTCAAGGCCGTGGAGACGGCGACAGCAGATATCTTCCCGGACGTATACACAGACCCCGGCTTTTGACAGAAACAAGTGTTCCAGATTGTAACCGGGGTAGTGAAGGTATGATGTGTCGACCGGAGTAGAAATCTGTGTCTCCGTCAAAAATAATAAGGCCGGCTTTGCCGTCTCGAGGTGGTGATGGACGGCATTGATATTGGCGTGAATACCTCTTATGTTGCAAAAGTCCACTTTAATTGTGGAGTCAAAACCCGCTGTGGTAACCTTATTTCTTATTGCTCGGCTCATGAAGATGAATAAAAATTATAAAAAGGGAAGTCTAAGGAAGTGCTAATGTGTCTGCGACGAAGAGGAAAAAAAAGTGTGATGTATGCCATTGTCCCTCAAATGCGCAGGTTGTATGAAGAGCTGATGTGGGGCACGGAAGGGCCCCCGATCCTCCCCGGAGAACACTGCCTGGCCACATCCGGTCACCAACCGGCACGACAGTGTTCCCCAAGATTATGCGCCAGTTGGTGGGTCAGCCTCCATGGGATTGGTTAGTCCGGGTTCAGGTCCCCTACTACCTGGCGGGCGGCCAGCGGTCAACCGTTTCATCGGGTCTCCCTGACCCCCACTTCACCTCATCACGCCTGCGGAAATGCAGTAGACTTAGACACACAACGAGTTCCAGATTTCGCAGACACTGTAGCACTTCGGAGTTGGGGGACTGGAACTTGGTCTCTAATGCCGGAACACCACACAAGGCAGTTATGGCGGCATACTCCAGACCAAGGGTGGTAGCTATCCAGGCGGGCATAGCCCTACCACCTAGCTGTGGGTTGTTTCTCGCCTCTTACGACAGGCCGCCCGGCCGCAGGAAACTGTATTCTTTCTCCGTTCCTGCACGGATAAAAATATTAATGTATTATACCACCCGTCTGCGATAAACAGATTTTTTTCAATCATTACAACCTCATTTCATTACTACATAATATTATTACAAATCACACATGTCACTCGCCTTACATACGTCTAACATAAATATTACTAATAAATAATATATATAAATTAAGTACACAAAAAGCTATAAAATATACATTCGGAATAAATTCAAATTCAAATTCAAAAGTTTTTATTCAAAATAAGTTCCACTGGAGAACACTTTTTGAAGGTCATACATGTAAGTTAAAATTTATTTTTTTTACTTCCTATTCTATGTACACCGCTTCGCAACGTGGTGATGCTGTAAAGGAGAAGAAGCGGCAAGAAACTCTCCAGCAACACGTCTAGCTAAATATTGTTTTTCTTTATATTTCATATGCTACTCGTATTTATATTCTCAAATTCTTTTTTTAAATAAGTTTTGTACAGAAGTATGTTACAGTTTATCTATAAAGTCGTGACGTTAATGTTAGAGGAACTAATAATAATCATGTGTCTGGCAACACTAAACATCAGTACATCTGTTGTCAATGCTGTCATCGAGTTTGAGTTGCAGAAAAGTTTTCCTTTTATATTATTTATTGTTATTTTTAAACTACAATAAATTAAGACAAAACTACGCAGAAAGGTTTAAAAAATGAGTAAAGTAAATAGGAGTGGAACGCGGGAAGTGATTTTCAAAGTTTGGTAAATATGCATAAACGCGGAACCTGAAAATTATGCGTTTTTTGTATTTAAAGACTATAAATATGGTTTGCTATGGTGTAATAAGGACACTAAAATTATCGGAAACCCGTCATTTAGGTAAAAAATTAAAAAAAGAATACAATTAATTACGTTAAAAACCTGCATCATATAAATAAAAATAATGTTCAATTTTAGCGTCACGACTCACCTAGTTGCGATAAAAACACAATCACTTATTTAATTTCGGGATTAGTCTGCAAATGTAACATATATGACATGACCAAAATAATTAATCATTATAAAATCAACTATTACGGCATTGCTAAAAAACCACCATATTTTGTAATTAGTAGGTGAAACCTGAGATTAATAATATTAAGAGACAAAGTTTTTACTTCACTTTGCTACTTGTTAGGCAAAGACACTAAATCCATACAGCATGAATATTAATATTATTCAATCGATCTGAAGATCATTGAATGACATGAAAGTATGGAATTTTAGATTTTTCACATTATTGTAACTAAGATAATTAATATATTTTTCTAGTTTGTATATATAAATACCGACTACATGCAATACCAATGTAAGCAGAACAAAGTATAGGTGTAAGGGGTGGTCGAAGGTGTAACCAGTGACAAGGACAGTGGGTTAGGTTAGGTTATCTTTAGACCATGAGCGGCTAGTTGACGCAGGCGGAATGCCGCACTCTAGCCGATCACGAATGTTAAGCGACACCGGCCGCAGTCAGTACATGGATGGGTGACCCCTGACATTGGAAAAACTGTGTGTCGGTTAGCTTTAGAAAGATGAATTTGTGGCTAATCGTACCCACGAGTGTGATATAGCTTACCCGTGGAAGCCCGGGCCCGGCCAACTGTGCCAGGAGCTGAAGCCTCATTGCACGGGTGCGATAAGTGGTGGATAAATTCGAACAACATTTAAAGTTTCCGTGCTAGTTATTTAAAAAGGAAAAAAATTCGAACAACATTTTGGGATTTTTCTCAGAAAGTGTTTTGATGGTGTTTTATGTGATCTTCGTTGACGACTCGGCTTGTATATTGGACTTCTGATATCTGCACTAGTTGTTGACCCGGTTTTGCTTGTTTTTTGGATTGTTTCTGTTTTGACTGTTTTTCTTGGCTATTCTTACTGGTTTTGATTCTCTGACGATTTGGATTTGTTGTTTGCCCCGGATTCACCCCTCGCCACCCCTATGGGGGGGGGGAGGCCACTAATGGCCGACTCGGAACAGAGTCGCGCCTCGGGAGTGTGCGAGGTCCGGAAACGGGCAAACGCACGCTCCCGCGGGGAGAATGCTGGTTCTGACTCTGATGAGTCAGGCAGAAAGTTGGTGACCCAGGAGGACACCCAGAGGCCAGGGACCCGGCGCGCCAAGGTGCTCCTGGGGGCCCGCCACCGAGGGTACAGCGCGGGAACGACGCTGTCCCGCACAGAGACCGCGGAAGTCGAGGCTGAGGCAGAGGCCTTCGTCAGCGACCTCCGCCAGAACTTAGCGAAGAAGACGAAGGCCTCTGCGCCTGTAGAAGGGGCAGACGTACCCCCCGAGATGGACCCGAGGCAGACGGACGTGGACCTCTTGGATGCGGAGGAACTCCGCACCATGGCCGGCGTCCACGTGGCGGCCATTTATAACGTGGCCCAAACCTCGCGGAACCTCAAGGGGGGTTACGTCAAGAAGCTAAAAGAGGCGGCGGCGGCCCTCATGGAGGTGACTGAGAGTCTCTCCAGGAGGACCGTCGACGCTGAAACCCGAAAGCTCAGCCTCGACAATTTGAAGCTGAAGAGAGAGGTGGACTCCCTACGGGCCGAGATTCGGTCGTACCGTAGGGAGTTCGAAGAAATGAAGACCGCGGCCAAGGAGTCCGCGGCAAAGGAGAAGGCCATGGCCAAGGACGCCAGGGCCAAAGATCAAGCCGCGACCAAGGAGGCCGCGGCTAGGGAGGCTGCGACCAAGGAGGCCGCGGCCAGTGATGCAGGGCCTGAGCCCCAGAACGAGGGAGGGAGAGCCACTACAGAATCTCCCCCATTTGACGTTGAGGAGCTGAAGCGCTCCATCATCATGTCACTGGGGGAGTTCATCAACGCCCGCTTTGCGGGCCTTGAGGACCGGCTGCTCCCCCCCCGATCATTCGCCCGCCTCTCGCCGCGGACAAGCGGTCCAAGGCGGCACCCGGGACTTCGGGTGCCAAACCTCCCACGGCTCCTCCTCCCAAGGACTCTGACGACTCCGCGGAGCCCTTGGCGATGGAGGTAGAGTCGATCCCGACGGCGGCGGCCACCGCCCCGTCGTATGCTAAAGTGGTGGGCCCTCCGCGCCCAGCTTCGAAACCGGGTCCCTCTGGAGTGCAGAGGGCCCCCAGAAGGCAGGGGGTGGCTCCAACCCCCCCAACGTGGTCGACTCCTCCCACTGCTCCCACCCACGCCCAGGAGGGCACTGGCGAATGGACAGTGGTAGGAGGTGGGAGAAGGGGTAGAGGGAGAAGGATGCGCGAGCAAAGAGCGGGGGGATACCCCGCCCTCTCCTTTGCGCCCTTAACCTCTGCTCCTCAATGGAGAAACGAGCCGGTCAGGAGACCCCCTCCAAGGAGACCGGCTCCGCTGGTGGAGGCAAAGGCAGCGGCGGTCATGGTGACGCTGCTGCCTGAGGCCGTTAAAAACGGGATCACCTACCGTCAGATCTTCCAGCAGGCCGCGTCGGTGGTGAACCTGCAGGTGATGGGCCTCAAGGAGGGCCTCAAGATCACCCGGACGGCCAGCGATGCCCGGCTCCTGGAACTGCCACCAGGGCCGGAGGGCATCGAAAAGGCCGACCGGCTGGCTTTGGCCCTCGGGGCTGTGTTGACAGGCGTGGCCGAGGTCGCTAGGCCGCTGAAAAAAGGGGACATCCGCGTCACCGGACTCGACGACTCGGTCACGCCTTGGATGCTCGAGGAGGCCATCGCTCGCGCAGGGGGCTGCCCGCGCGAGCACGTAAGATCTGGCGGGATCGGTGTGGGACCGGGGGGGATGGGCGCTGCTTACGTACAGTGCCCTATCCCGGTCGCAAAGATGCTTACTGAGCTGAAGCACATCTGTGTGGGCTTCAGCTCAGCAGAGGTCTCGGCCCGTGAGAGGCGGCCCATACGTTGTATGCGGTGCCTCTACACGGGCCATATCACAGTTATGTGCCCTGATGGGCGGGTCGATAGGTCGGCCCTGTGTTTCCGCTGCGGCAGAAGCGGACACAGGGTCGCACAGTGTACGGAGCCGAATGCTCACTGCGTGGTTTGCGCCGAGTCGGGTCTCGACGCAAACCACGTGGCGTTGTCGAGGGGCTGCCTCCCTCCACACGTACGCGGCAAGTTTGTTCCTCCGGCGAACGTCGGAGTAGGGAGACACCAGGAGGTGTCTAATATGTCTCAATAATGCCCGGACGACATATTAGACTCCTTCAAGGGAACATTAACCACTCCGCCGGGGCTCAGGATTTACTCCTGCAGTCCATGGCGGAGTGGGAGGTTGGTCTGGCCGTAATATCGGAGCCGTATTACGTCCCCTCCCAGAACAACTGGGTTGGGGACCTGGACGACACGGTGGCAGTGGTAGCCAGTTCGGGCGCTGGCACCCCGCTCATCGAGATCGAGCGGGGGCGGGGTTACGCGGTGGCAGGGTGGGGGGAGCACACCTTCATAGGTGTGTACTTTTCCCCCAACCGACCCCTGGCAGAATTCGAGCGTTTCTTGGATTCTGTCAGGGCCGCCGTGGGCAGACAGTCGCCGAGGGCGACGTTCGTACTCGGCGACTTCAACGCCAAATCCCGCTCCTGGGGAAACACTGTCACCGAATTGAGGGGACTGGCTGTGGAAACGTGGGCGTTTCAAAGTGGTTTGACCCTTTTGAACCGAGGTTCGGTCCACACCTGCGTGCGAGCGCGGGGTGGCTCCGTCGTAGACCTGTCGTTTGCCACCCATGCGATCGCACGCAGGGTGACGAATTGGAAAGTCGAGGAGGAGGTGGAGACTCTGTCAGACCACCTTTATATAAGGTTTGAAGTCTCCCCTCCTCCCAATGGAACAGGGTCAAACCCCCCACGCAGTCACGGTCAGTTCCCTCGATGGGCCATCAGCCGGCTCGATCCGGAGCTGGCTGAGGAAGTGGCCGTCGTCCAGGGCTGGACCAACCGAGAGAGTAACACCTGTCCGGAGGATCTGGCGGAGGGCATGCGCAGAACCCTTACGAGGGTCTGCGATGCCTCCATGCCACGGTCGCGTCGACGTCGGCAGAAACCAGCGGTTTACTGGTGGACCGCAGAGATCGGGAGTCTGAGGGAGGCAGCCCTTCGGGCTCGCCGATCTCTGAAGAACTGCCGGCGTCGGCATCCTCCGGACAGAGGTGAGGAGGAACATCGCCTGGAGGAGTATCGGGCTGCCAAAAAGGCTCTTCAGGTGGCCATCTGCCAAGCGAAGACCCGGGCCCGGGAAGAAATCCTATCTAGTTTGGATGCGGACCCCTGGGGACGTCCGTACCGGGTGGCGCGCAAGAAAATGCGCGCCTGTTCCACCCCGGTTACGGAGTCCCTGCCGGACGGGGTCCTAAATAGAATCGTAGACGGACTCTTCCCGGATCCGGGAGCCTTCACTCCTCCGACGATGTGTCCTCCTCAGAATGTACCCTCGGAGACTGATCCTCCCCCAGTCTCCGAGGAGGAAATGGAAATGGCCCTGGATAGACTCCGGGGCCGGAAAACGGCACCGGGACCGGACGGGGTCCCAGGCCGGGTCCTCTTCCTGGCCGCCAAACACCTAGGCGGCCAGCTTCGGGAACTCTTTGACGCCTGCATCAGGACAGGTGAGTTCCCGAAGCAGTGGAAAGAGGGCCGGCTGTGCCTCATTCCAAAAGAGGGCCGCCCTCCCGAAGATCCCTCCGCCTACAGGCCCATCGTGCTGTTGGACGAGGTGGCAAAAGTGTTCGAGAAGATCTTGGCGAGCCGCCTCGTCCAGCACCTTGATTCTGGTGGGCCTGGACTCTCGGAGGCTCAGTACGGATTTAGGTCAGGGCGATCCACTCTGGACGCCCTGTTCGCGCTGAGGAGCCTCACGAGAGAGGCGGAGAGCATAGAGGAGTCTGTCTTGGTGGTATCTTTGGATATCCAAAATGCCTTCAACAGTCTACCTTTCGAAACCATTTTAGAGGCACTCCGGTCTCATGGAGTGCCTCTTTACCTTGTAAGACTGTTGAAGGCGTACCTCCAAGACAGGTTCATCCTCTGGGAGGGCGGCTTTGGCCAGATTTCTGGTAGGCGACGTGTCGTGTGCGGTGTTCCACAGGGTTCGGTGCTGGGCCCGATCCTGTGGAACATTGGTTATGACTGGCTCCTCCGCGAGCCAGTCTTGCCCGGGATGGGGGTGATCTGCTATGCAGACGACACCCTCATCACGGCCCGAGGCGGAACCTACGACGAGTCCGTAGAACTAGCCAACGCCGCGACGGCGTTGGTAGTCGAGAGAGTGCGGCGTTTGGGCTTGAGGGTCTCCCCGGAGAAGACGGAGGCCCTCATGTTCTACGGACGTCGTAGACAACCGCCTCGGGGCACGCATGTCGCCGTCCAGGGAGTGGCGGTAGCGGTAAAGGCCCAGATGAAGTACCTGGGCCTTGTCCTAGATGCGAAATGGAATTTCGGGGCCCACTTCACCCAGCTGGCCCCGAGATTGCTAGGTGCCGCTGCCGCCCTGGCCAGACTCTTACCCAATGTGGGAGGGCCGGGCACGGTCTGTAGGAAGTTGTACACTGGTGTTCTACGGAGCATGGCGCTGTACGGCGCCCCCGTATGGGTCGATTCGCTTCACCGCAAGAACAGGACCCATCTGAGACGTTCTCAGAGGGTCCTGGCGGTGCGGGCCATCCGGGGGTACCGGACAGTGTCGTGGACGGCGGCGACACTGCTCGCGAGTGATCCGCCCTGGGAGCTCCAGGCGGAGACGCTCGCGGCAGTGCACCGCTACCGGCAGGACACCAGAGACAGAGGAGAGAGGCCGTGTCCGGCAGTAGTAAGAAGGATCAGGGTCTTGGCGACCGAGGCCCTGATCCAAGCATGGGCTGATGACCTGAGGTCCCCAGAAGCAGGAGTAGAGACGGTGGCGGCGGTCCGCCCCCACCTGTCTCGTTGGGTCTCGAGGAAGTACGGGACCCTAACGTACAGGCTGACGCAGATACTTACCGGGCACGGGTGCTTCGGTAAGTATCTGCATCAGACAGCGGGGCGTGAACCGACGCCAGAATGTGCAGAGTGCGGCGCACCCAGCGATACGGCGTATCATACGCTGGTGGAGTGCGCCGCCTGGGGACCTCAGCGTCATCAGCTAGAAAGTACAGTCGGTCCTGTGTCCTCGCTCCAGCAGTTGGTAGAAGCCATGCTGTCGAGCGAGGACGGATGGAGTGCGGTTTCCTCCTTCAGCGAGACGGTAATGTCCCTGAAGGAGGCCGCAGAGAGGACCAGGGAGGTGGATGCGTACGCAGACCCGATCCGGCGACGGCGGACTGGCGGCCGGCGGCGTCGCTACGCAGCCCACCTCCCTTAGTGCCGTCACAGGGGGCCGCGGCGACCGGGGGTACCCGCGGACTCCCCCCCCTGTTGATGAAGCAGGGCACCTTGCCTTCGGGGTGTCCTGAAGATTGCCAGACGTAGGGGCGTCACGAATGTAGTAGCACCGCTCTAGTTCTCGTGGCGCCCCGTAAAAGCGTGGGAAAGAGGCGCAGGTTAGGTTTAGTGGGTAGTCCGGCGGACGGGATCTCGCGACTACTACCGCCCGCGGCGGTAGTTATGCGTGGAGATCCATTCCGCTGGGAGTCCCACACTCCCCTCGGTCACCCTCCCCCAGGGCCCGAGGGAGTGTCGCAAGAAAAGACATTCCCCCTGCGTTACCAAAAAAAAAAAAAAAAAAAAGGTTATCTTTAGACCAAAGTCCACGAGCCGAGCAAGCGAAGCGAGCGTGCCGCGGTAGCGGCCGGCGAGTGGTAGAACCAACTGGTTTCCATTTATTCGTTGATAATTTTGATAAAAGTTAAAGTCGATTCTGCCACTCGCCGGCCGCTCCCGCGGCACGCTCGCTACGCTCGCTCGGCTCGTGGGCTTTGGTCTAAAGATAACCTAACCTAACCCACTGCCATAACCTTCTCACACCTATATATTGTTTGTCTAACATTAACCTTCGATCACAGTAATGTGAAAAATCCCCTCACAAAGACCTATAATATTGTTTGTACTAGTTCCTTTGCCTGACATTGAGGTATTGCATCTGAGGTTGTCGCAATGCCGTAATATTTGATTTTGATTGATTTACCACCCCTGGTCTAAAGCATGTCGCCATAAAAACCTTGAGTTGTGTTCCGGCATTAGTGACCAGGTTCCAGTGACCCTTAGAGAGGAGCAGCAGCGCATTTGTGCCACCTTCGGTGTTGTAAATGTCTATAGGCGATGGTAACCGCTTTCTATAAAGTGGATCGTCTGCCTGTCTGCTGCACTCCTGCAATAAAAAAATGAATAATTCTATTCTATTCTATTCTCTCTCTCTCTCAAGGTGAAATTAAAAGGGGTTATTCTGGTGTCTGTCCGTTTGTGTTCTTTATTCTCCATTGTAAATGGACTGCGTTTGCTTAATTTTTTAACCAACTTCCAAAATGGGGTTTGCAATTTTATTTTTGTATGTTTGTTACGCGATTTCTCCATCGATGTCGATTTTCATTTTTTTTTTATTCGAAACACTATTCTCCTGAAGTGGTCCCATTGTCACGAAATGAGGAACTGATGAGTGGTCTCCACGGAAATCGAGAGCAAACCTTGTTGAAGAGTGCCTACTTTCAGCGAAAGGCAAACTCGTATACGCGACAATATGCGTGCCCGTAGTACAATTTCTACAAGTGCCTAATATATTATTGCTAAAGCTAATAATAATCTATCAAGCAACTAAAAGTAGAAAACATTTTTTAAAACAAAAACAAACCAACCTCAAACCAAAAATCAAAAAATACATATTTTCTACATCTTGAAGTCGGTGCCAAACAAAAAGTTAGTTAGACTTAGTTTATTTATAGTATTTGGCTGCTACTTAAGAATCTAATACACAAATGTTAAGTTGTGGGTGGGCGTAGTGAATAGGGGGGAGGTATACTTACCCCTACGACAACCCCTAAGGTCCGGAGGCTTTAAATTTTTTTTAGTTTATAAACGTAACCTCACTTATTTTTGTTGTAAAATTGTGCCACTTTTGATAATAACAAACCGTGATTTGAGTTTATGAATGTACTCACGAATTGTTTATGAATGTACTCATGAATTACATATAACCACTAGAACTTTTTGTAACACTAAAACTGTTTTTTAATGTAGAAATAAAGTTTCAAATTTAATTGACGCATAAATACACATTCATGCTAGACATATATAATCGATTGATTAAAAAATGACAGTTTTTAGTGTCACTTTTGTTTTTAATGGCTTGGCTAACAAGGTGTGATTATAAAAATAAATTAATCGATATGTCATTAATACTTATCGATTTGTAATTAAGAAATTCGAAATCTTGTAGCTCAAGATTTAGAATTAATTAATATATTGTTTTATATAATTTTCGGAAATCGATATATTTCTATGTAAAAAAAAAAATATTTTTGTTTGCCGCCTTTATTGCCCCTTTTATTGCCGCCATTTTATTCCTTTTCTCTAGTAGTTGAGAACATAGGTATAATTTGCTAAGCCTCACAGACTATGTATACGCGACCGTTAGGCGCAGGAAAGAGACGGGTCGGACTGAGATAGATATAGTTTATTTTTAACCGTTATTAATTTGAAATTAAATAAATAAATTATAATTATAAGAATTGAATATAAAATGTAATAAGCCTTAACTCACTAGGAAATAAATGTTGTAGCGTTGTGCCTTTTATTGACCAGTAGGACCCTATTAGATCCCGGTAAATGAGACCGGGCTACAGGCGTGCAGAACGCCGCCTGGAGCCCGGGACTCAGCATGTAAAGGGAACCGGGTTACAGGCGTGCAGAACGCCGCCTGGAACCCGGGACCCAAAAGGGTAGCGGAAACCGGGCTACGGGACTGCAGAACGCAACCGGAGCCCGGGATCCGTGAGGTATGCCTGCACTACTGCCTACTCCGAACGCGAGTAGGCCATAATGATGGTGCAGGCAGAGGTCCGCGCTCGACAGCGCACGTTTTTGTAATGAGGTAATGGTAAGGGCGCTCAGCGCTTTATATTTATACTAATGAAGCGGGGGGCGAGGTAAACGCCCATTACGACGTCCCGCTAACAAAAACCATGGGTCACAACTGTGTAAGGACCCTCGAAATGTACTAAGATCTAGGGTGTACCAAAATGTATAATAGTGGTAAGTTAACATAAGGCTTAATGTATGTAAAATTAAGGAAATAAAGTAAAGGGGGTGTTACGACGAAGCGAGGGGTCGGCGGAGGTAGCCTCTATAAATATAGGAGGACGCCTTTGGGGCGCATAGTTTGAGTAGTTCGTGAGTAGTTCGTTTAGTTCGTTCGCAGTTCATAAGAAGAAGCTCCCTCCCGCCAACGCCAACGAAGTCGAAGCCTCCCGTAGCATCGTTTTCGGTTGTTTTCATTTCGGAAAATCGGTTACCCGAACCAGCGACCAACCCTCTACAGTCCTACAGTCCACTGCAACACCAACATCGTCTGGTCAGCTTCGAGCCGTATTGGAAGAACTGAAGTATGCCGAATACGAGAAGCAGAATCGAAAAGGACGCTGCGCAGGCGAACAAGAAGAGTGCGACAGAGGTAGCAACAACCTCAACGACAACTGGCAGTGTCACGGCGGAATCCGGAACAGAGACTAGCTCAGTAAAAGCAACGACCGTAAAAGCAACGACAGTAAAAGCAACTGCCGTAAAAGCAACGCCAACGGCGTCGGCAACGACAGTAAAAGCAACAATGCCGGTCTCTGTTACGGATTTGCAGCCACAACCACCGCCAGTTTTACGCGAAATACTTCGCAGAAAAGAATGCACTCTAGAAGAAACTTCAAGACCGCAGTCACTACGCTCCACGACTTCCCGCAGACGACTTGCCGAGCTGGAAGCCAAAGAGAGACTAGCCGCATTGAAGTTGAAACAGTTGGAGGCAGCCGTTGAACTCGAACAAGCGAGAATAAATAGGCTACAAGCCGAATCATCGGACGATGATGACGTCATCGAAGAAAGCGAACTACCATCAAGAAGAGTAGACATGTGGTTCGAGAGACTGCCGCAAACGCAGGAACCACATGCCACAGAACCCCCCCCCGCCCCAGCGACGTTAGCCAGCGATATAGGGAGAATGAATGAACGGGGACAGGGCGTCCACGTCGGAAATATGGCACGCGGACAACGGGTCTCAGAACGAGGCCCGCCTGCACGTTCAAACGTCATGGATGTGACGTCACTGGCAGAAGCGATCACTGAAGCGGCGCGAACGAGCACAAGACAGGCGCAGCGATACATGCAAGAACTCCCGACTTTTAATGGAAATAGTGGCGAATGGCTGTCCTTCCAGGCAGCCTTTCGGGAATCGGGAGGGAGCTTCTCAGCAGGGGAGAACGTCGCGCGCCTACGTAGAAGCCTAAGGGGAGCCGCACTGGAGGCCGTCAGTGCCCTGCTGATTACCCAGACGGGGCCTGAAGATATTTTGAAGGCATTGGAAAGAAGGTTCGGCCGTCCAGATGCCCTTGTGCTGGGAGAAATGGAGAAAATGAAGACATGGACACGAGTCACCGACAGCCCTCGGGACTTGTGCCTATTTGCCAACAAGATGGCAAACCTAGTAGCAACAATTGAAGTATTGAACAAGCCGCAGTATTTACATAGCCCAGAGATGCTACGCGCGGCAGTGGAGAAGCTGACTCCAATCGTAAGGAACAAGTGGTACGACTATGCAGCTATGAAGACCGAAGGGGTTCCGGAACTTAAGAAACTTGCGAGCTTCCTGAATGAAGAGGCAGACAAGTGCGCCGCGTATGCACCGATCGAACGCGAGAGCGAGATGGCACGATCGAAAAGGAGGACGGAGCACATACACATAGTGAACAACGACAGTGAACGCGTGAATATGAGAAAAAGTGAACCGTGCCCAGTCTGCAAACGCGATCATAAACTTAGCGATTGCCGCAAGTTCGTCGGTGCGGATGTGAGCGCGCGGTGGGACTTAGCCAAAAAGTGTAAAGTGTGCTTCCGCTGCCTGCGAAGTAGGCATCGACGTTCTTCGTGCCGCGCCCCGCCGTGTGGGGTGGAAAGGTGTACGCTACACCACCACCGCTTGCTGCATCACCAAAGGAGACCTGAAGTTAACGAGGTAAGTCCAAGTGCAGTGAGTGTGACGTCAGAACCGGCGGGAGAAGTGTTAGCGTCCGCGATCAACAGCGTTATCAATGATGGAAGAAACAAACGACGTGCCTATCTGAAGGTGGCCCCGGTCGCTATAACCGGACCGAGGGGCAGTCGTCACACCTACGCACTATTGGACGAAGGCAGCACCGTGACCATTATTGATGCGCAGCTGGCCGAGCAACTGGGACTTAGCGGACCACGGGATCCCATGAAGATGCAGGGAGTCAACGGTGAAGAATCATCGCATGACTACAGCATGCGAGTGTCCGCCAGGATAAGAGGCTCATATGAAACAGAAGAACACACACTGAGGGACGCTCGCACAATAAAGAACATGAGCTTCTTCAGCCAGACCGTTCATCGGAGCGATGTGCAGGGCTGTGCACATCTGCAGGAGATAGAAAATGTACTCATCTATGAAAAAGCTACACCGAAGATACTAATCGGCCAAGATAATTGGGAGCTGATTATTTCAAATGAAGTACGTAAAGGCCCGCGTCACCAACCGGTCGCCTCTCGTACGCAGCTGGGTTGGGTGCTGCACGGCTGCCGCACCTCAACCACATCGCCGGTCGTGTTCTGCTCACACTTGAGCATGATGGAAGAAGACCACGACCCGCTTGAAGAAATTATGAAAAAATATTTCGCGTTGGAATCACTGGGAATCGAACCCAGAACGCAGGTTAGCGATCCGCAACAACGCGCCTTGGAAATATTAGAAAAGAAAACTCGTCGTTTGGAAAATGGACAATTTGAAACGGGACTTTTATGGAAAGATGAAAGTTCACCTATGCCAAATAATTATGAAAATGCATTGAAGAGACTTCAGAACTTAGAAAAAAAATTGGATCGCGATGAAGAGCTTAAAGCGAAGTATGAAGAGAGAATTGAAAATTTAATGTTGTCAGGCTACGCCGAGCGCGCCTCCACTCCCCCCACCAGCGGGAGGACGTGGTATCTTCCCCACTTCGCCGTCGTGAATCCAGACAAGGAGAAAATAAGGGTGGTCCACGACGCAGCCGCCAAGTATCATGGCAGAAGTCTGAACGATATGTTGCTGCCTGGACCCGACCTTCTTCGATCACTACCGGGAGTCATCATGAAGTACCGGCAGTATCCAGTGGCAGTGTCTGCCGACATAAAGGAAATGTTCATGCAAGTGAAGATCATAGAAGCCGACAGGGATGCATTACGCTTTCTGTGGCGTGGCAACCGCCGCGATAGCGAGCCTCCAGAGGAATATAGAATGACGTCGCTCATCTTTGGTGCAACGTCTTCGCCTTGCGTAGCCTTGTACGTGAAAAACAAGAACGCAAGGGAATTTGAAAATGAAGACAGAGAAGCGGCGAGGGCAATAGTGGTCAATCATTACATGGACGACTATCTGCAAAGCCTTCAAACAGTTGAAGAAGCCAGGAAAATGACAGCTGCCGTTGACAACATACAGCGGCGAGCGGGTTTCCAACTCCGAGGGTGGACCTCCAATTATAAGGAGGCGATTTCAAGCTTCGCGCCATCCGGTCAAACCACCGTTGAAATCGGCGGGAGCGAAATAGAAAAAACATTGGGTCTGATGTGGCACGTGAGAGAAGACACGCTTGGCTTTCGTGTCAATCAAAGAAGAGTTCCGGCAGAAGTATTGGCGGGGAGTCGAATGCCGACGAAGAGAGAGGCACTGGGACTCATTATGTCAATATTCGACCCCCTGGGGTTCATTTCCCCCCTCACCACACCGGCGAAACGCATCATGCAAGATACATGGAAATATAAAACAACATGGGACGAAGTCATCCCGGAGGAACTGCAAGACAAATGGAAAAATTGGCTGAGAGACTTGATATCTCTACCTAACTTACGCATTCCACGCTGCTACGAATATTCACCGGCAGCGATCAGGGAGTTGCACACATTCGTCGATGCTAGTGAAGAGGCATACGCTGCGGTTGTGTACATACGCACGACACGGGCGGACGGCCGGGTCAACGTCATGATAGCGGCAGCTAAAAGTCGCGTGACACCAATGAAACCAGTCTCCATTCCGCGACTCGAACTCCAAGCAGCCGTCCTGGGAGCCCGCCTGAGCAAGTCCGTGCAAGAGGGACACGACTGGGAATTACACCGTCACACATACTGGAGCGACTCGCGCACTACGCTAGCATGGATTCGAGCGGAACCGCGAACTTACAAAACGTTCGTGGCCCATCGCCTCGCCGAAATAGAAGACCTCACTAAGAAAAATGAATGGCGATGGTTACCCTCGGCGCAGAACGTTGCAGACGACGCAACGCGTAAAACACCAAGTGACTTCAACCCACAACACAGGTGGTTTACGGGCCCCAAGTTCCTGTATCTTGACATAGAAAAATGGCCGCAAGAAACGAAGACCGAGGTGCCAACCACCGGAGAAGAAAAGTGCGCAACATTAACTGAAGACAATGACGTCATCGTCATCGACTTCAAACGTTTCTCACGTTGGACTACCATAGTGAGAACGATGGGACGCGTACTTCAATTTATCAGACTATGCAAACGACCCACGAACACGGTGGCAGCCGCGCGCCGTAAAAGAACAAAGAAGAATCCTACTCCAGACGAAGAGTGGAAGAAAAACATAAAGAAGAAGAACAAAGAAAAATCGAAGTGTCCAAAAGAAAATAACGTTGAAAGAAAATTCAAGAAAATCAACGGGAAAATGTTAATGTTGTCTGAGCGTAAACTCATTGCGCTCGCACAACGCGAATCGTTCGGCGATAAACCGCTCGATACGATACGTCGACGTCATAACAAGGGAGAGCTCGCCGGTTTAACTATAGAAACCGACGAACATAACATATTGCGGCTGCGAGGAAGAATCGACGAGGCGCAAGAAATAAGCTACGAGATGGCCAATCCTGCCATCTTAGACGGGAAACATAAATACACAAAGTTGTACATACAACATGTACACGAGAAACTACACCATGGTGGCGTCGAGATGGTGGTCAACGAGCTACGACAGCGGCTGTGGGTTATGAAGATACGGCCCTCAGTCAAAGCAGTGTTGAGGAACTGCCTCCAATGCCGACTGAGGAGGGCCCAGCCAGCGAGTCCATCGACGGGGAGCCTGCCTGCAGCTCGCCTGGCGCATCACTCGCGCCCCTTCACCTTCACGGGCGTAGACTACTTTGGCCCACTGGAGGTGACCGTGGGCCGTCACCGGGAGAAGAGATATGTGGCGTTATTCACATGTATGACGTCACGGGCACTACACCTCGAGGTCGTCGCGTCGCTGAGTGCTGACTCAGCCATCAACGCGCTGCGCCGCTTCATAGCGCGGCGCGGCGTCCCCACCGAACTCTGGAGCGACAACGCTACGTGTTTCCGCTCGGCCGACCGCGAACTCGCGGAGGCTGGGCGCGCCGTCGAAGAGGAAGCGTCGCGCCGGCAGATCGCCTGGCGGTTCTTACCGCCGGCGGCACCCTTCATGGCCGGCGCCTGGGAGCGCATGGTGCGCACCGTCAAAGAGGCGTTGCGCGTCACCCTGCGCGAGCAGCGCCCGAGCGATGAGACGCTCGCCACACTGCTCGCCGAAGTCGAAGCCACCGTGAACTCGCGGCCGCTCACTCATGTGGCCGTGGGTCCCGACGAGCCCCCAGCCATCACGCCGAACCTGCTACTCCTGGGGCCGAACTGCCACATGCCGGCCCCCGGGAACTTCGAGGCCAGCGACGTGACTGCGCGCGCGCACTGGAGACGCGCGCAGTACCTCGCCGATGTCTTCTGGCGACGGTGGGTGCGGGAGTACCTGCCGCTACTACAATACCGGCGGGAGCCCTACGCAAGTGGTGACAACCCTAAGGTAGGCGATTTGGTTATTATTTGCGACCCAAATCTGCCCCGTAACACATGGCCCCGAGGACGAGTGACTGCAGTGCATCCCGGCAGAGACGGCGAGGTTCGAGTCCTGGACGTGACGACGGCCAGCGGACGAGTGCTGAGGCGGCCTACCAAGAGAGTCGTCGTGCTGCCCATAGGAGAATCGCGAGACGCGACGGCGGGAGAATGTTGACGACGACAAACACAATGTATGAAACTCACCGACCCGTCTCAATAGGCGATAAGAACATAGGTATAATTTGCTAAGCCTCACAGACTATGTATACGCGACCGTTAGGCGCAGGAAAGAGACGGGTCGGACTGAGATAGATATAGTTTATTTTTAACCGTTATTAATTTGAAATTAAATAAATAAATTATAATTATAAGAATTGAATATAAAATGTAATAAGCCTTAACTCACTAGGAAATAAATGTTGTAGCGTTGTGCCTTTTATTGACCAGTAGGACCCTATTAGATCCCGGTAAATGAGACCGGGCTACAGGCGTGCAGAACGCCGCCTGGAGCCCGGGACTCAGCATGTAAAGGGAACCGGGTTACAGGCGTGCAGAACGCCGCCTGGAACCCGGGACCCAAAAGGGTAGCGGAAACCGGGCTACGGGACTGCAGAACGCAACCGGAGCCCGGGATCCGTGAGGTATGCCTGCACTACTGCCTACTCCGAACGCGAGTAGGCCATAATGATGGTGCAGGCAGAGGTCCGCGCTCGACAGCGCACGTTTTTGTAATGAGGTAATGGTAAGGGCGCTCAGCGCTTTATATTTATACTAATGAAGCGGGGGGCGAGGTAAACGCCCATTACGACGTCCCGCTAACAAAAACCATGGGTCACAACTGTGTAAGGACCCTCGAAATGTACTAAGATCTAGGGTGTACCAAAATGTATAATAGTGGTAAGTTAACATAAGGCTTAATGTATGTAAAATTAAGGAAATAAAGTAAAGGGGGTGTTACGACGAAGCGAGGGGTCGGCGGAGGTAGCCTCTATAAATATAGGACGCCTTTGGGGCGCATTTTTGTAGTTCGTGAGTAGTTCGTTTAGTTCGTTCGCAGTTCATAAGAAGAAGCTCCCTCCCGCCAACGCCAACGTAAAAAAAGAATAAGTGGCCGAATATGTCGAAAAACCGAATAGGGGTCAAATACCCCTGGTCTAAAGTATGTCGCCAAGGTTGTTACCTTGAGTTGTGTTCCGGCATTAGTGACCAGGTTCCAGTCTCCCTTAAGAGAGCAGCATTGTAGCGCCTTTGGTGTTGCAAATGTCTATAGGCGATGGTAACCGCTTTCCATCAAGTGGGCCGTCCGCCTGTTTGCTGAACTCTTCCATACAATTAAAATTCCAAGGGGCAATAAAACACGTGTAAAGGAGTATTATCGGTTCGCAACAATATTTAGAATATTAGACTATAAGTTTTCTGTGACGGAGTATTGTAGACGACACGTGCCAATCAGGACCTGAACCATATATTATCTTATACTAATATATAAAGCTGAAGAATTTGTTTGTTTGATTGAAAGCGCTAATCTCAGGAATTGTCTGGTTGGATTTGAAAAATTCTTTCAGTGTTAGATAGCCCATTTATCGAAGAAGGCTATAGGTTATATATCATCACGCTAAGACCAATAGGAGCGGAGCACCAATGAAGAATGTTTCAAAATCGGGTTTTTTTTTTACTTACTATTTTTTAACTATTCCACACGGACGAAGTCGCGGGCAGAAGCTATATAATATATACTGAGTCTCAGCCGAATCGGTCCAATAATTTTTCCGTGAAAACGGACCAGACAGACAGACGTGAGTTAGTTACTTTCGCATTTATAATATTATTAGGGATTATTAAAAATAAATTGTTATACAACGCGGTGCTGGTACCTACGCTCACGTATGGAAGCGAGAGTTGGGTATGGAAGAGAGAGCATGAAAGTAGAGTAAACGCGGTTGAGATGCGAGCACTGCGCAAAATCTGCGGAGTGACGCTCGCGGACCGCGTTCGTAATACCGAAGTAAGAAAGAGAGTTGGTCTGAAAGAGAGTGTCGGGGTGAAGGTAAGGAAAGGAATGCTCCGGTGGTTCGGGCATGTGGAAAGAATGCATGATGAAAGAATGACTAAACAGATATACAATGCAAAAGTGGATGGATTCAGAAGTCGTGGAAGGCCACGACACACCTTCCATGAACAAATTAGTCGTGTACTAGCAGAAGGTGATGTCAGGAGCCTTAAGAACAGACGAGCGTGCATGAGAAGAGTTATGAATGTCAAAGAAGCAAGTGAGGTGTGTAAGAATAAGCCTGAATGGCGTTCTGTTGTTCGTGCCTACCCCGTAAGGGAACTGGCGTGAAGTTATGTATGTATGTATGTAAATTGATATATAAATATGAACTTAGATAATATGTACATATACTTACGTTCAATAAAAGGAGCACCGCGACTTGCGCATATAACTTAGTATTTTTTTTTTGATGCGAGTAAAATGCGTTTCGCACACTACCGGGTCTTTTACTAGGGACTAGACCTAAGCGACAAGAGGTGACACCAATGGGCGCACCAGATTCAAATCGCCAGCTTGTGTGGAGACTCGAAGACTCAATATTCCACTAAAACCACCCTCCTCCCATGTGCCCCGCGCTTATGGCAGGAAGAGCGTGAGACTTAGAACGTAGTTACGCCCACGCTGATCCTAGCACATCAGTGCTTGACAATGCCCCGAGAGAGGCAAACTCACTTCGTCAACAGGGGTGAAGACTCCTCTGCTCCCTAGATGCTAGAGGGCAGCGGTATTTTCAAGGAGTGAAGTCATGCTCATGTCTGCGGCTCCGGGACCCCGACTGGCGTCGGTACCCGCGGGACGCATGCGCACCTCTCTCCCTATATAACTTAGTACATCCCCCTACCCCAGTCAGTTGACCGGTAACATCCACCTGCACACGACGCACTTGGTTATACGCGCATGCGCACCGCTATATTACTATACTGTTTTATTTCGTAAAATCCTAAGCCACCACTCACGTGAGATCCAGCATCTTCTACAGCGCACAATAAGGAGTTATCTATATATCTAACTTATAGATTTTGTTACAGATCGTACAGATTATGAAGCTTGGGCTTAACTAAAATGTGGAAATACTATTTTGTATTTTCTGCAATCATTTACATTGGAATCACACAAGACAAAGGTTAGTAAAAAAAATAATTTAAATTCAAATTTTATTCATTTGCATAAAACACGGTCGTTGGAAGAAGAATTTCATGCCACAGTAATACAATGGAAGTATACGTAATACTAATACAGTCGACTATCGATAAGGGACCACCAATACACACACACGTTAACGGGGGTCCCCCCGTATCTCACGAGGCTGTTGGAGGCCTACCTCCAGGACAGGTACATCCTCTGGGAGGGCGGCCGAACTGGCCAGGTTATAGGAAGACGACGCGTCGCGTGCGGCGTTCCACAAGGGTCGGTGCTGGGTCCGATCCTGTGGAACATCGGCTACGACTGGCTCCTCCGCGAGCCAGTACTGCCCGGGATGGGGGTGCTCTGCTTTGCAGACGACACCCTCGTCACGGCCCGGGGCGGAACCTATGAAGAGTCTATGGCACTCGCCGACGCCGGAACGGCGTTGGTGGTCGAACGAATCCGGCGTCTTGGCCTGAGGGTCTCTCCTGAAAAAACAGAGGCCCTCATGTTCCATAGACCACATAGACGTGCACCCCGGGACGCGCGCATCGTCGTCCAAGGTGTTGCGGTAGCGGTCAAGCCCCAGATGAAATATCTGGGGCTTGTACTAGATGGTAAATGGAACTTCGGGGCCCATTTCACCCAGCTCGCCCTGAGGTTAATTAAATCCGCTGCCGCCCTGGCCAGGCTCCTTCCGAACGTGGGAGGGCCGGGCGCGGCGACTAGGACGCTGGCATCCTCCGGAGTATGGCATTGTACGGGGCCCCCGTATGAATTCATGCACTTCACCGGCAAAACAGGACTGCTGAGGCGAGCTCAGAGGGTCCTGGCGGTGAGGTCCATTCGAGGGTACCGTACTGTGTCTTGGACGGCGGCAACACTGCTGGCGGGTGATCCGCCCTGGAATCTCCAGGCGGAGGTGCTCGCAGCAGTGTACCGCTCCCGGAAGGATGCACGAGCGAGAGGAGAGGTACCGAGCCCGGCAGAAACTAGAATGATCAGGGCCCAGGCGACCGAGGCCCTGATCCGCTCTTGGCAGAGGGACCTGGGCTCCCCAGAAGCTGGAATCGTGACGGTGGAGGCAATCCGGCCCCACCTGGCTCGTTGAGTCTCGCGGAAATGCGGGACCTTGACGTTCAGGATGGTACAGATATTTACCGGGCACGGTTGCTTTGGTAAGTATCTACACCAAATAGTTGGGCGAGAACCTTCCCCGTCTTGCCACGAGTGCGGCGCACTCCAAGACACGGCGTTTCACACGCTCGTGGAGTGCGCCGCTTGGGGACCCCAAAGGGCCCTCCTAGAGAACGTCGTTAGCCCTGTGAGCTCGCTTCATAGCATGGTCGAAGCGATGCTCCAGGGTCAACATTCTTGGCTTGCGGTCTCCTCCTTCTGCGAATCCGTCATGTCGCAGAAGGATGCCGCTGAAAGAGCGAGGGAGGAGGACGCGTACGCGGACCCCATCCGCAGGAGGCGGACCGGCGGTCGTAGGCGCCGCTACGCGCATCTTCTCCTCCCATAATTACCATCACAGGGGGCCGCTGTCACGGGGGCGACAGCGGACTTCCCCCCCTGCTGTACGAAGTGGGTCACTCTGCTCCCCGGGGTGGCCCAGTTACAGGGCGTAGGGGCGTCATGGTGCAGTTACTCTGTACAAGATTCCATGACGCCCCGTAAAAGCGCTATAAATGGGGCGCAGGTTTGGGTTTAGTGGGTAGTTTGGCGGCCGTTTCTCGCGACAACTTCGTTTTAGAAACGAGCGTCCGGTCGCTGAGAGTCCCACACACCCTCGATGCAGGCCTTATGTCTGCATTTTGGCCCTTCCCCCGAAGGACCCGAGGATGGTGTCCAAAGACATTCCCCCTGCGTTATCAAAAAAAAAAAAAGGGTGGGAGGGGAGTATTATTGCGCGTGCTAATGCGACTCCACGCGGACGCCGGCGGTTGGCTGGCATCCGGAGACGCAGGTATGCGCATGTCTTCCCATCCTGAATAATACCGCTTCGGGGGGCCTTTAGCTATCAAGGGAGCAAAGGATTCATCACCCCCGCTGACGAAGTGGAAGTGTTATGATTCCCGAGGCACATTCAGGCACTTTTTGCGCTGGATCGGACTGGGCGTAACTACGTTCTAAATCTCAGCCTTTCCTACATAAAAAGCGCGGGGCACACGGGAGGAAGGTGGTTTTAGTGGGTAGTGGGTGTTGCCCGTGCTACTTCTCTGAGTCTCCACACAAGCTGGCTTGATTATTGTTCGGATTGCCCCTTATCAAAGGGGAAAGCCTTCATGATCAACTATGGTCTAATCCCTTGTAAAGGACCCAGTATTGTGCGTAAATAGCATTTCCCCCGCCTTAAAAAAAAAAAAAAGGGTGATAGGGTGGGAGGGGTCCTAATTTCATGACGTCACATTTAAAAAATCTATTTTTTTCCCATACAGCGTGGCAATGCAGCCAGCTTTCTGGGCGCGCTTCCTTCTGGCAGCGAATTATTACATACTTTAAATTAATTTATTTATAATTTAGTTTATTTTTAAGTATTTAGTTAAGTTTTTTTGTAAAGTCTGTGTGTATATAATTTATGTATAGTCTTTTTGTTTGTTCATAAAATTAGTCTTAAATAATAAATTTATTACAACAAAAATCTAATATATTTACTCTTTAAAACACGAAATTTGAACTATTAACGAAAAATTTAAACAACAAACTGTTTCCAACTCTTATCTGTATGAGCATATTTAAATTATTAAAAAATAATTTAAGTTATTAAAAAATAATTTGAGTTATTAAAAATAATTTAAGTTATTAAAAAATAATTTAAGTTATTAAAAAATATAATATATCTGTCCCTGCAGACGTTGTTCTGCCCTGAAGAAATAAAATTTAGAACCCGATTCCAGCGCCACCTACCGGGTCCAAATGTAAGCTATCCTATCTTTCAAGTCGGATCAAACTGCACACGGTGTGCAAATTTGATTAAAATCGGTCAAGTAGTTTAGGAGTCTATCGCGGACAAACAACGTGACACGTAATTTATATATATTAAGATAATAACAGCCCATAAATTTCCGACTGCTGGGCTCGGGCCTTCCATTATAAGGGAACGGGCAGTATACCGGTCACGCTTATCCAAGGCGGCTTGGTAGGTATGACACATCGGTTATCTCGATGTGCAGGTTGCATCACGATATTTTCCTTCGCCGTTGTTATCACGTGGTAATTGTAACAATATGCACATTAGAACAGAAAACTGCTTAAGTGGCGCATGCGTTCCGGTCACGATCGAACCCGCGCCCTTTGAGTTTGGACCGCGTACGCTACCCATTACGCTACCATGTGTTCAATTTAAATTAAATAAAACTAATAATCGAATACAATGCAAGAAAACTTAACTTATTTGTATTGTATTCTACTCATAGTCTCTCAAGACTATAAGTAGAATACTGAGCCTAGATCACCGTCTTCTATGTGTAAGGTGCCCAGAAGGCTGGCTACGTTTCCTCGCTGGATCGCCATACTGATACGCGAATACAATGCAAGAAAACTTAACTTATTTGTATTGTATTCTACTCATAGTCTCTCAAGACTATAAGTAGAATACTGAGCCTAGATCACCGTCTTCTATGGGTAAGGTGCCCAGAAGGCTGGCTACGTTTCCTCGCTGGATCGCCATATTGATCCGCTGGCCGAGATAAGCACCAGCCCTCAGATCACCTGAAGAGTCAATGAGTCGTTTCGATAAATTTTAGTAAAGGCTCATGGCTTCAGGACCCCACGGTCCAAGCGTCTCGACAGCAAACGGCACAAACATATAACTATCACTGAGGGTTGCATATTTGCACCGCTTGAGTGATTCGGCTGTAATAAAACTAATTAAGGATCTGCTGTTTTAATTTACTGATTTTTTGATACAAAACATGTGACGTCACACTAGGGAGGAATGACTCTCACGAATGGAACTAGCTGTGACAAGGACGGGAGGGGTCAAAAATCATGAAATTCGTGACGTAATTTGTGGATGGCCCCTAATTTAACACTCGTTAATTTGAAATCAACGAGTCAATATCAATTGGTCCCCTCAGTAATTTGAAGTTGAAAAAATAGTATCTTGCCCGTTAACATGCAATAATTTGAATTTTGTCCGGGCTTCCCTACTCTTTATAATTTGAAGCGCTGCCCTACGCTTCTACGCCCTCAGAACCAACACAAATGACGATTTCTTCTCAGCTCTCACCACTATCTAAAATTAATTGGACGGTTATACTCCGAAGTCATTTAACAGAATATTACTGATTTATTTTCAAAATGAACATTCATTTGTGAATTATTATACAAATATTTAAAATAATAAATCACGATTTTAATCAAACTCTTATTTACTTGATTTTTCCTTCCTCGCTCTTGGTTGTAAACTCTTGTTATTTTGAATTCTTGAAAATTTGATTTTCTTTCTCTGGGCCCTTGAGTGTCAAATTATCGAGTGTCGACTGTACTAATATTAGTAGTATCGAGCAAGTTGAATGTATATAAGGCACAAAACCGAAAAAAAATATACAAAAGATGACGGGCGTTTTGGTACCCATGCTCAAAAAAGATGAGTCACACATCGTTGGCAAAAAAATATTATGACGCCAAACCCGTATATCGTCCGTTTTGAAATTTACTTAATTATCCGTGCAGGAACGGAGAAAGAATACAATTTCCTGCCGCCGGGCGGCCTGTCGTAAGAGGCGACAAAACCACCCACAGCCAGGTGGTAAGGCATTTGCCCGACTGGATGGCTACCACCCCTGGTCTGAAGTATGTCGCCATAAAAACCTTGAGTTGTGTTCCGGCATCAGTGACCAGGTTCCAGTCTCCCTTAAGAGAGCAGCAGCGCATTTGTAGCACCTTTGGTGTTGTAAATGTGGATTAGACCAAAGCGACGAGAGGTGAGATCACAGATGGGCACCGGAGTCAAATCGCCGGCTTGTATGGAGACTCGAAAACTCAATACTCTACTAAAACCACTCTCCTCCTATGTGCCCCGCGCTTATGGCAGGAAGAGCGTGAGACTTAGAATGTAGTTACGTTCACGCTGATCCTAGCGCATCAGTGCTTAAGAATGCCTCGGAAAGCAGTGCAAATTCACTTCGTCAATAGGGGAGAAGACTCCTCCGCTCCGGTCCATGCAGCGGCATTACGGGACGAGATCTTGCGCTGTATCTTAATAATTTTTATCGCCCTTGTTTCAACGAAAATGTCTCCTACTGTAGACTGTTCGGATACTGAGTACCTCAGTTTGGTAGACGTTGAAAAATAATCCAATAACAAAAAAGAAACTTTTTAATTACAGAAACATGTAGAAATTACACAACTTTTCATATAGCAATCCATCAAAACATATAGACGTATTGTTCCAATATTTGTTTGTTATTTTATTTAAGTTTATGGCTTGGCAGTTAGGCCTTTAAGCCAGATCTTAGTTTACAATATAGTTTCTTCATTTTCTTAAGCCTATGTGTAGCACAGCTGAACTGTAGGTAATCAGCTAGTGCCATTCAACGGAGTTCTTGTGACAACTGAAAAGGCCACATTTGACTATACAGTTCACATTTCTCACAAAACACATAATTCTACTCAAAAACTATCAATATCCTACAACTATTGTTCATTTTAGAGTAATTTTACATATTTTTAGAAAATAAAACTGCACAGTACAACATCCCCTTTCAGTTCCCGCCAAAAATTCTTCCAATATTTATAGTCTTCACCTGTAGACATGTAATTTTTTTTTGTGTTTGACCCAAATGCTCTCTGGTACTTCGGAGTTGCCATATTGGAATTTGTTTAAATTCGCCGCGCTTTTTCCGACTGTGCTTTCATTAGTCAGACTACCACGGAGTAATTCCGAAAAAAAGTGTAAAACAATCTAATGGGACCGTGGTCCAAAAAAATAAAATGTTGAAAAAAGGACATAGGTATTTGATGTTTCCTCTTACAATAAAAGTATACGCGAGTCACTGCCATGTGGGAACATCTTAACATTATCCCAGATGGAGGAGGGATCCTCTATCTGGGATAATGTTAGTGTTGTGATTATTACCAAATATGTCTTGGGGGCTATCCAGTAATGACGTCACACGAATTTCATTATTTTTTGAACCCTCCCCCGAACTTATGGTCACATTCGTGTGACTCCTCCCTTCTTCATTTTACACCAAGAAAATATTAAATTAAAACAGCAGTTCCATAATTATAGTTTTATTTCCATTTAAATATTTTTTTTTGAATGAATGCATGATGAAAGAATAACTAAACAGATATACAATGCAAAAGTGGATGGATGCAGAAGTCGTGGCAGGCCACGACACACTTTCCATGATCAAATTGATCGTGTACTAGCAGAAGGTGATGTCAGGAGCCTTAAGAACAGACGAGCGTGCATGACAAGAGTTATGAATGTCGAAGAAGCAAGTGAGGTGTGTAAGAATAAGCCTAAATGGCGCTCTGTCGTTCGTGCCTACCCCGCAAGGGAACTGGCGTGAAGTTATGTATGTATGTATGTATGTAAAGAATTTTTTTAATAATTGAACGGAGATTGCACATACAGAGTTGGAAATTATTTTGAAGATTTCCGTAAATAGTTCAAATTTCGTGTTTTAAATCTTAAATATTTGAAATGTGACGCTCCAAAATTTAAGACCCCTCCCACAACTTGTCACAAAATATCACACTTCGATGGCCCCTTGTTTGGCGTTAAAAATAACGCCGGTAATGATTACCTACATTAGTGTTGGTATATATAGACGTTATCTGTTAATGTTTAACGTCATTAACAATTGATTACAATATTGCATTACAAATAAAGCATTAGACCTTTGGCTACATCAGAGTGACGTAGTCACTAACATTATCATATCTTATACTTCTTATACTAATATAGTTTGCTGCTGACAGGGTTGGGCAGTATTTGAAATACTTGTAATTGAAATACAAATACGTATTTTGTATTTGTATTTCAATTACTTCTTAAAAATGTAATTTGTAATTAGTATTTCAAATACCTGACGCTGAGGTATTTTGTAATTAGTATTTCAAATACTTATGGTTGCAAAATACATTTCACAAAATACATTTAGCTACCTTATTGATGGGTCTGTTCTTCAGAAAATAGCGCTCGATAGCTTTCATAAGCAAAATGGTGACCGCTAAATATTAGGTACGTTCTGCAGTACTGGCCATTTAAAATAAATATTTTTGTTTGGCTCAGATATATAATTTCAAATTAATTTTACTTTGAAAACATGAAATTCTTTTTTAAAAATTAGTCCTTTATTGATAAGGGTTATGTTTTCTTCGCATTTGAATCTTTTTCGTCATCATGGATAGTTAAAAATTCGAGTAATTATGGAATAAGAGTACCGTCGTGGCAGCAACGCGGCAATAGCGACAAGCAACATCAACGACCTTTATGAGCGAACACTACAATGAACGCACCACTTGAAAACAGCAAACGAGGTTTTTGCCCGCTTCCATTCTGGAAATTTCGACCTTTTTTTTATAGCAGTAGACAGGCTGACGGCCCACCTGATGGAAAGCGGTTACTGTCGCTTATGGACATTTGCAACACCAGAGATTTCATCAACCCGCTGCCAGCCTCGAAGAAATTTTATGACACCCTTTTTGAAAAACTCCATATCGTAGCGCTGTGGAAAAACCTCGGCTGGGAGCTCATTCCAAATACCCGCGGTATGCAAGAAAAAGGTTCTACAGAACCGTTGCGTACATGAGCGAACCGGCTTAATGAAGTGGGGGTGAAATCCCAACCCATGGCGAGCGGTTCGATGGTAGAAAGAGGACGAATACACCATTCCATATAGTTATTCCGAATACTCCCCGTTATACAGTCAGTAGAATACGTAGAGAGAAGCGAAATCTCTCATAAGGGCAAGCGTATCTAGACCATCTGTGAGTATGGGATCATCAACAACGTGAACGGTTCGACGTTGAATACAGTCTAGGCGATCGATTTGGTAGCCAGGTGCTCCAGCCCAAAAGTGTGAGCAGTACTCCATATGCGGGCTCACCTGGGTTTTACAAAGCACAAAGCGTTGCCGCGGTGTGAAGTACTGCTTGGACCGGTTTAACATTCCCAGCTTCTTAGAGGCAAGTTTTGCCTAGCCTTCAAGATGGCCCCTGAACATCGTTCGCGATGTCAACACTGAGGATCCCAATACTCTTGGAGGTGGTAAGGGGAGTTCCTTGGAACTGAAGCGATTGCTCGAATGGAGTTTTTTTGGCAGAGAATACATAGACTTATGTCTTCTTGGGGTTGAAATGGACAAGGTTTTGTCTCCCTCATTCAGAGACTCTCTCTAAGGAATACTCTACTTCAGATACAAGTCTAACCCAACTTTCCTTCACAAATGATCAAGGGACGTTTGCACGACCAGAGTACTGCGCAGAGCCTGTGCTATCATCCGCATTGGAATGAATGTTGCGAATAGACAACATATCATTGATATGTAAGATGAACAATGTTGGCAATAGCACACGACCTTGGGGCACACCAGTGTTGATGGGCTTGAAACTTGAGCAACAACCATTGACAACGACTTGAATGTTGCGCTCATCAAGAAAGCTGGATAGCCAGGTGCAAAGCCCTTCGGGTATCCCATACGATGGCCGCTCCGATAGAAGAGCCCTGTGTCAGGCTCGGTCGAAGGCCTTAGCAATATCTAGAATTCTAGACTAAGTGCCAGTGCTTCCTCTTTGCTCTATCTCAATGGCTTCAGCCCAACGGTGGGTTAGGTAAGCCAAGAGATCCCAACTGAACGACCGTGGCGGAAGCCGTATTGCCGATTGTTTAGCAGCTGGGAATCTTCCAGGTAACACAGGAGCTGCGCGTTGATAATACGCTCCATCACCATTGAGAGTAAAAAGATTATTTCTGTAGGCCTATTCGACGTGTCTGTTACGGCCCCTTTTTTTGGGGACAAGGTGCACATGGGCAATCTTCCACGAAGCGAGGACACAACCCTTGTAGTAAGAGAGAGTGAAAAGTCGGGCAAGGACTGGCTGGGGACAGCTCAGCTAAACACGTCTGCAGCACAATGGCAGGAATGCCATCAGGGCAGAAGACTTTTTGACGTCGAGGGAGAGGAGAACACATCGGACTACTTTTTGAGTAAAGCGCACGTCTGACATTCTTGACTCACACTCAGGGATTGTAATTGGAGTTTCTCCTATGTCTCAAGAGTTGAATTGGCCGCAAAGATTTCACTCAGAAGATTGACTTTATCTTTGGCGGCGTGTAGCAGATGGTCGTCCACTGTGCGCAGAGGTGGAAGAGACGCCCGACAAAATTTTCCTTGGACAGCTTTGGTGAGGGCCCAAAAAACTCTAGTCCCAGAAGAGTAGCTAGAGAGGCGCTCACCAATTCTGCCGATGTGATTGAATTTTGCTCTCGCGAGATGTTTTTGAGGGACCTGGGGGCGGCATTGTATCTCTTTTTCAGGTCAGAGGAACTTGGATCCTGACGAACCCGCGCTGCAGTCCAGGCTCGATAAGCCTGTTGCTTTAGCTTTACAACCTCACTGCTGGACTTATCTAACCATGGTTTTTTACTCGTACCACCGATAGATACAGTTGAGTTTGGAATTAAACATTCTATTCCCTGCAGTACTACATCGGCGATCCAGTCTGTGCTCGGATCAGAATCTTCCGACGAGAAACGTAACTACCTCCATGGGTAGGATGCATAGAATTCACAGAGTCCACCCCAATCTGCTGACCCGTATCGCCACACCTTCCGTCATCCAGCGGGACGAGTCCGATCGGGAATAGGAAGGTGCACCACCGGAGATACCAGACAATGATCAGAGGTTCCCAGTGGAGCACTGATGGAGATCTGGTAGTTCTCCGAATGTGTGGTCAGCAGAAGATCCAGCAAGGAAGGCTCATGATCCACTCTATCCGGTATTCGGGTAAACTCCGTAATCACCTGAGTGAATCTATGGGCGAGTGCAAAATCGTAGGAAGTAGTCCCTGACAGATCAATTCTCGGGGAACCCAACCACTCAGCGTAATGAGCATTAAAATTCTCGAGTATGACTACCTCTGCTAAAGGATACTGCCCAAAAACTTTGTCGGTAACCTCATGAACGAGTTAAAAAAAACGAGCTGTTTCAGTCCTTGTGCATTCCCTGCCATGGGACCGATATAAGCACGCATAGATCCGGGTGGAACCACCAAAATCTACGCGTACCTATAAGATGGAAATATCCCTATCTTCAAGGGCGTGGAGATTAGAATTTAAAAAAATATAATAAAATTAGGTTACCTTATTTCAGAAAAAACGGCAATTTCATAGGCAAGGATCTAATAATAATTATTATTTGATTTTTGTGAATATTTTATTTACATAACCTAACACCTGACGGTATTTTGTAATATATAGTTGAAATGCTGTATTTTGTATTTTTGTCGGAATTGGTAATGATATGTTACGTTTACGAAGCCAAAACTAGATGGCGCTGTACCGTTTTGAAACGCACTATGGTTTTAAATTTTGTACAATGGAAGTGTTCTTTTATTTGCTTGTATAAAGTTTGATTCGATTCCAGTAGCGAATATATATATTTTTGAGCATCCGTCATTTGTTTAATTTCGCTTCACTGGGAGTTTTTGGGACTTTTGTACATGGTCCTTCGATTAGAGCACCCCCCTCGGACATCTGGTGGCTGGTAAGCTGACGTTGGAGCGGTTGTTCGTGAGACGGAAACGGCGCGGGGGGAATCCTGCCTAGAGATCCTGAGCAGCGCCCTCTGGTGGGCAATAGCGGCGACAACGATAAGTGTCATTATCTTCGGTAGTGTGAGTGTGAGTGACAAAAAACTGTGAGTACAATTTGAACCTTATTATTAAGAACTTTTGAGACTTGTAAAATTTTAACAGTGTATAATATTAACTTAGAATAATTTTAACGTGGTTTTGGACTTAGTATAATTTTAAGATGTGCATGGACTTAGAATAGTTTGTAAAAAAGTGAACCGACGGGGAATCCATGCCGGATTTTGCCTTGATGTGAATGTGTTTCAAACACTTAGAATAATTTTTAAAATTTTTCATCGACTTGTAATTTTTTCGTCAACTCTTCAAACACTTAGAAATTTTAACAGTGTATAATATTAACTTAGAATAATTTTAACGTGGTTTTGGACTTAGTATAATTTTAAGATGTGCATGGACTTAGAATAGTTTGTAAAAAAGTGAACCGACGGGGAATCCATGCCGGATTTTGCCTTGATGTGAATGTGTTTCAAACACTTAGAATAATTTTTAAAATTTTTCATCGACTTGTAATTTTTTCGTCAACTCTTCAAACACTTAGAATAATTTTAAAACGTTTTTTCATCAATTTGTAAATTTTTGCCTTTGTTCTTTCCAACACTTATAATATTTTTGTGTACCTTTCAATAACTTGTAATTGTTCATACTTGAAATAAACTTCTCTTTTTTAAATATATTATTGTTGTGACTTGTGTTGTTTTCTGTATTTATTTGCCGTTTTTATTTGATTATCTTTACCATGGCAACCAATTATTTTAAACTTCAAGAAAACATTCTTGGACAAATTGTAAAATCCAAAAGTAACTTTAAAAAGACACCTAAAGAACGTCTAAATCTATGTTATGTTGAAACTCGTTTGGACAATTTAGAGCAACATTGGACAGATTTTACAAGTAATGATCAAAGAATTGTTATGGAATTTAAGAAAGAGGAATTAGAGGTTTCTTCTTATGTATTGAATGATATTTATAACTCTGCGGAGGAATATTATATTGAGTATAAGGCTTTACTTAAAGACCAACTTCGAAAACTTAATCCAGAATCAGTTTCTGATAAGTGTAGTACCGGTCAACAACAGTTAAGCGTTAAATTGCCGAAGATTGAAATCCCTAAATTCTCAGGCAAATATGCCGAATGGGCTAGTTTTCGGAATTTATTTACGTCATTAATACATAAGAATGGGAACATAGATAATGTCCAAAAGTTGCATTACCTCAAAAGTTCTGTTACTGGAGAGGCAGAACAATTGTTGCGACACATTCCTGTCACTTCTGATAATTATTTAATTTGTTGGTCACAACTGGAATCTAGATACAACAACAAAAAGTTTTTAGCTAATTGTATTTTGAAAAAATTAATCAATCAAAAGGTTTTAACTACAGAATCCTCTACTTCAATTAAACAATTATTGGACACAACGAAAGAATGTTTATATGGATTACAAAACTTAGGCGTAGATATTAGCTCTTGGGATATCATTGTTATTTTTTTAGTAAGTCAGAAACTTGACCCAGAGTCTAGGAAACTTTGGGAACAAAAGGTTACAGAGTCTGCCCAAGAGTTACCGAGTCTTACAATGTTTGAAGATTACTTAGAAAATCGTTATAGGTCAATTGAATTTTTAGATCCTAAGGTTCAGAAACAAGACAAACCTAATTGCAACCACGTAACTACCACCACTGTAATAAATTGTTCATTTTGCTCCGATGGTCACAAATTGGCCAATTGTAAAAAATTTTCAAGGGAAACTATCGATGTACGACGTGCCTTTGTCCAAAGTAACCACTTGTGCTTCAACTGTTTAAATGCTGATCATACAGTATTTCAGTGCAACATGTCTACGAGGTGTCGTCTGTGTAAGAAAAAGCACCACACACTTTTACATCCTAAAACTCCAAAATCTGTCATTGATCATATCAATACAGATCAGTCTCTGAATAAGAGCGTTGTGGCCACAACTACAACATCAACATCACAGACCCAAAGCGAATCGACAGGTACTCCGACTATTACGTCCTATTTTTCAAATACCCCTAGTCAAGTTCTTTTGGCTACTGCTTTGGTTAAGGCAGAGTCTCCTAGAAAGAACATGACTATCGTGTTAAAGTCTCTTTTAGATCAGGGATCTCAGGCGTCATTTGTCACAGAGTCTGCAGTCCAGCTATTAGGTCTCAAACGCATACCTGAGACTAGCACAATTTCTGGATTGGGCGGTGACCGGGACTCGACTATAGCATCGAAGTTCACTGTTGTTTTAAATCTTCAGTCTCGTATCGATTCCACCTTCAAACTTTCTGTCAAGGCTCATGTTTTGAAGAAGTTAACATGCTTTTTGCCAAGCAGGCAAGTTCGTGTCTTGCCTCAACTTGCGTCTTTGGAACTAGCCGATCCATGGTTTGGGATTCCAAATAAGATAGATCTGCTATTAGGGGCGGAAGTGTACAGCCAGATTTTGTTAGAAGGTTTGGTCAAAGGTCTACCTGGCTCAGTGATTGCTCAAAACACTCGACTAGGTTGGATCTTATCCGGCAAAACTGACACTTCCAATTGTCTTAGTGACGTCAACCAAAGCGCCAAGGGTAATGTCATTAGTATGCATATAGTAGATGCTACTAACAATGATTTGTTGAAGAAGTTCTGGGAGATGGAGTTGGAACCATCTTCGTATAAGGCAAAACACTTGACTCCTGAAGAGCAGAGTTGCGAGACTTTGTTCTCGCAATCTACTTGCAGGGATAAGTCAGGGCGTTATATTGTCAAACTTCCCTTCAAGTCACAAGATCCGTTATGTAAGTACGGAAACTCAAAGGAAATTGCTCGTAAGCGATTTTTTGTGTTAGAAAAACGTTTGTTCAGGAACCCTGAACTTAAGCGTGAATATTCAAAGGTTATGAATGAATATGTGCATTTGGGTCACATGGAGGTAGTCAGCAACCCCGATAAATCGGATGCTGTGTATCTGCCTCACCATGCTGTCGTAAAGCAAGATAAGATCACAAGTAGGGTACGTGTGGTTTTTGATGCATCTTGCTCAGGCTCAAATGGGGTATCATTAAATAACGATTTGATGACAGGTCCAACTCTTCAGCCGGAATTGAGGCATTTGGTAATGCGCTGGCGTCGTTTTCCGATAGCTCTTGTCGCGGACATTGTCAAGATGTATCGACAAGTCAAGGTATCGGAGTCAGATACAGCTTTCCAACGTATTTATTGGCGTGAAGATCCTGATCAAGACCTCCAACAATTTCGTCTTCTTAGAGTCACTTTCGGAACCTCTCCAGCACCCTTTCTTGCAGTGAGATGTTTACAACAGTTGGCTTGCGATGAAGGTGCCGATTTTCCGTTAGCTGCCCAGCGTGTTTTGTGTGACTTCTATATGGATGATTTGATCAGTGGCACTCACTCTGTAGACCAGGGAGTCCTTATTCACAAGCAAATGATAGGATTGCTTAAGCGTGGTTGTTTCCCTCTACAAAAGTGGTCCAGCAATAACGCCGATTTAATGTCACACATAAGCAAGGGAAACAATATTCCTGAAGACTTGGAGCTTAAGACTGATGAGGTTATGAGGATTTTGGGTCTCACCTGGAACACAGAAGGAGACACGTTTTATTGTACTGTTAAACTTCCTCCACTTGAAATTCCAGTTACTAAACGTAGAGTTGTATCTGATATAGCGCGGTTGTTCGACCCCTTAGGTTGGTTGGCACCATCCATTACAACAGCGAAAGTCTTCATACAAAGACTTTGGCTTTCAGGAATAGAATGGGATAGTGAACTTCCTTCGTACTTGTTAGAGGATTGGATTTCATTTCGTGATGATTTGCCGAAACTAGCTGAAATTCATATACCCAGATGGATGAGCTCTAGTGAAGATGATAGGTGTATGTAACTTCACGGGTTTGCAGATGCCTCAAATGTGGCATATGCTGCAGTGGTATATGCTCGTGTAGTTGATAAACATGGCCATGTTCACGTTAGTTTGGTTACTTCAAAAACAAGAGTTGCACCTATCAAGCAAGTGTCAATACCTCGCTTAGAGTTATGTAGTGCAGTCTTGCTAGCCAAACTTTTACACGAAGTATCAGAAGTTCTCGAAGTACCTAAGCATCGTGTATATGCTTGGACTGATTCATCTATAGTTCTTGCTTGGCTTAGATGTCATCCCAGTAGATGGAAGACATTTATTGCCAATAGAGTATCGGAGATACTTACGCTTTTGGATAGTAACCAATGGCCACATGTTTCCTCGAAAGACAATCCTGCCGATTGTGCATCGCGGGGACTGCAGCCTTCCGAACGTATAAGATATGATCTCTGGAATCGTGGTCCTGAGTGGCTGCATCTGGAGGAAATAGACTATAAGAAAGGAGATATACTGCATACTAATCTAGAAGAAAGAAAAACGAAGACTAAAAGTCATCATACTACCTGCAGTTCAGAGGGTGATCCATTCTTGGAACGATTCTCCTCGTTACGTAGACTCGTACGAGTTTTAGCTTGGTGCAGGAGATTATACTTACCTGATCTTCAAAAACCTTCTTGGCTGTTAGCTAAGGAATTAGGAGATGTGCTAAACGCCTGCATCAAACGATGTCAAAATCAATATTTTGATACTGATTTGGCGAAATATAATAAACTTTCGTCTCTTAACCCCTTTAGGGATAATAACGGCATATGGCGTGTTGGTGGTAGACTGCAACATGCTAGTTTATCCGAAGATAGGAAACATCCTATACTTATTCCTCGTCAGTCACATATAGCTAAACTTATTATAGCTAATGCCCATGAGAAGACACTTCACGGTGGTCCTCAGTTGACCATAAATTATATTCATTCTAAGTATTGGATTGTCAACCTGAGGAACTTAGTGAAATCTTACGTCCATAAATGTGTCACTTGTATTCGATACTCTTCTACAACCGTCCATCCATTGATGGGTCAATTACCAACGGCTAGAGTAACAACAAGTAGGCCATTTCTACAGAGCGGACTAGATTACGCAGGCCCGATCGCTGTTAGGACTACTAAAGGCCGGGGACATAAGGCCACTAAGGGCTATATTTGCCTTTTTATATGTATGGCTACCAGAGCGATCCATCTTGAGGTTGTTAGTGATCTCACTTCGGATGCGTTTCTGGCAGCATTTAAACGCTTTGTCGCTAGACGAGGCCATTGTAATGAATTATGGAGCGACAATGCAACCACATTTGTCGGTGCTGACAGAGAACTTAAAACTCTGCTGGAGTCTGAAAGGTCTGCTGTAGCAACCGATATAGCCGATTGGCTTTCTACCAATGGCACTACATGGCATAGAATACCACCCTACAGTCCTAACTTTGGAGGATTGTGGGAGGCTGGTGTTAAGTCAACCAAAGGTCACCTGAAGAAGGTTGTTGGTGACACCACGTTGACATTCGAAGAGCTCACCACGGTGCTGGCTCAAATTGAGGCTTGTCTCAATTCGAGACCGATAGCAAAATCCGGTACAGATTCTGATGACGCTTCTCCTTTAACACCAGGACATTTTCTGGTTGGAGAACCTTTGGTACTCATTCCGGATGCCAACTATGAGTACGCAAATATAACCAGTCTCAAGCGTTGGCAACTTACACAGAGAATGGTTCAGGAGTTTTGGAGAAGATGGTCTCGCGAATATTTGACCCAATTTCTGCAAAGGAATAAGTGGAAAGAGCGCACTTCAGAACCTGAAATTGGCGATATTGTACTCGTGAAAGAGGACAATCTTCCACCAGCTCGTTGGCTGTATGGTATTATTACAGACAAGCATAGTGGTTTGGACAACGTAACTCGTGTCGTTAGTTTGCGTTGCAAAGACACAATCATAAAAAGGCCAGTTAGCAAAATTGTTAAATTGCCAGTAACGTAGTAAGTTTGTATTACTTACTTCTATGTACTTACTTGTATTTCCTTATAGCTACATTTGAATATTTATTCACTTGTGTTATCTCTTTTTGTAATTTTTGCTATCGATGTTTGTATGTTATTTCGTGTATCTTTTGCATTGTATAAAAGGAATTTTAATTTTATATTTTGATTTGTATACATTCTAGTTTAAGGTTACACATTTAGTGATATGAACAGTGTAGTTCATAGCTGGCGGCCATGTCGGAATTGGTAATGATATGTTACGTTTACGAAGCCAAAACTAGATGGCGCTGTACCGTTTTGAAACGCACTATGGTTTTAAATTTTGTACAATGGAAGTGTTCTTTTATTTGCTTGTATAAAGTTTGATTCGATTCCAGTAGCGAATATATATATTTTTGAGCATCCGTCATTTGTTTAATTTCGCTTCACTGGGAGTTTTTGGGACTTTTGTACAATTTTATATTTCAAATACCCGACTTAAAAGTATTTTGTATTTCGTATTTTAAATACATGCGAGACAGTATTGTGTAATTTGTATTTCAATTAAAGGAAACCATGTATTTTGCCCAGCCCTGGCTGCTGAAGAGTTTGTTTGAACGCGCTAATCTCAGGAACTACTGGTCTGATTTGAAAAATTCTTTCAGTTTTAGATAGCCCATTTATCGAGGAAGGCTGCAATAGGACCAATAGGAGCGGAGCACCAATGAAGAATGTTTCAAAATCGGGGGGTCTTGAAAACAAATTTCACGCAAACGACGTCGCGGGCACAGCTAGTACTAGCATATGCCCGCGGCTTCGTTCATGCTTGACTTGAATGGCCCGCGGGATTCCTGGGATAAACACATTTTATTACATATGCTATCGATCAGTGAAAATATCACACTGAAATTCGATTTTTTTTCTAATGTAGCCCTTTTAAATAATTTGCAAAAAAATTCCCGCGGGATTCCCAGGATAGAAAGTAGCGCAGATTTAAAGTAGTTTTTACGTAAATTCCGGACAAACAGATAAGAAATCTAAAAAAAAAATTGCATCGTATTCCCCATCGTTTATATAGTCTATTCCAGATGTTCTTTTTTTAATGGCTTCAATGTATAGACACGGCATTTTAGAATTGTATAATATTATAGACTACGTAAAAACTAGAGAGGGTCTTGGCGTATAGTAGGGATGGTCACCGAGGTTTTTTGCTCTCCTATAGAGTTCGCTTTTTTTGGATAATGTCAGTATGGGATTAAGCATGCTAATGATCACTTTTTTGCAGAAGGCGACGAATGTATTTTCACTTACACAAATACACTGGGACGTTGCAAGAAAGCAACCGAGTGCGAATCAGCTAAAATACAATCTAGGTGAGTTTTTTGGATTCCATTTTCGTAGCGTAGTTGAGCGCTCAAGAAAATGGGGGTGAATATTGCGTTGCTAGCGAACGGTTGTAAAAATGAGGTGTTAGCACCAGATCAAACGATTCCTCGGAACACTCCCTGTTGTACAGGCGGTAGAATACGTACGGACGCAAAGTCTCTCCGAAAGCTAAGCGGTTCTAAACCGCCTGTTAGTATGGGATCGTCGACGATTATGTACAGCGCGACGCTGGATTGAGACGAGGGGGTCAGTCTGGTAAGCGGCTGCCTCAGCCCATAGATTGCGCAGTACTCCATATGCGGTCGGATTTGCGCTTTGTGCTTGGACTGGTTTAGCACACCAAGCTTTTTAGAGGCAAGTCTGCCCTTGCCTTCCAGATGACCCCGAAATTGTACGTCGTTCGTTATGTCGACCCTATACTATTACAGATCGTGAGGAAAGTGTTCTTGGAATTGTGGCGCATTGACAAATGGGGTTTTTTTGACTGAGAATGCGCAGACTTGTGTCTTCGTTGGGTTAAAATGGACAAGATTTTGTCGTTCAGAGACTCGCTCTAGATCTCTACTTCTGACACAAGTCTCACCCGACTCTCTTCTACTAGCGACCGAGGGACGTTGGCGCGACTGGCGTCACTGATACTGTCGTCCGCATAGCAATGAATGTTCTTTATAGACAACAAGTCATTGACATACAGGATAAACGGCACAATTTACTAACATTAATTATTAACTATATTATCACCGAAGTTTGAAATGACAAACTTGTGTATACGCGTGCCAGTAGTACAATTTCTACAGGCGGTTAATATTGTGGTGAGTGATGATGGAACAATCTAGTTGTTTTAAGAAGTTTATAGCGCGGCAAGTGTATACGTGTGCAGGAAGTATAATCGGCGAAGACTCCGTGTTACCACTGCGGCGCCTCTTTCCCCACCCCCACGGCGTTCAGGTCGGCTGTCGCGGCCGCCTACCAAGCTGGTTAGTTTATTTTGAAGGCTTGACAAGCATGCTCATGTAGGTAGAGCTCACGCGCTAGCCTGCACGCCACGCGTATCTTTAATAACCGTTTTATAGTTTAAGTTAGTGAAAGAAATCGATGTAATGACAACTTATTAATTATAACAAGTATACAGTACAAACGAGTCATTATTATTGCAAGTGCCCGCTATAAGTTTTAGAAAAAGGTAGAAGATTCTGGAAGAAAAAGACACGGACAGATAAATTTTAGAAAGGGATAGATGTTGAACGAAAGTTCTAGAATAGAAGGTTCGGGAAGGAAAAGACAGAGATAGATAGATGTTTAGCTAGTAAATAAAAGAATAACGAAAAGAAGATCGAAATTATGGGTTCCAGAAGATGCTTCCGAGTATATAAGCAGCGTAAGGCGCGCCTACCGAGTAGTTCAGAAAGTTCAGTTCAAGACAGCGAAGCGACAAGTGCTATACGAAAGAGTTGGAAGAGAAGTTTAATAGAAGACAGTGACGAGTTTAGTGGGCAGCTCAGCGAAGGAGAAGTTTAGCAAAGTACAAGCGAGCTACGCGCGGTAAATTCAGAGGTGAACACCGCAGCAGCAGAAGGTGGTCTACGCAATATCGGCGACGGTATTGTGATGAGGCATCTTAACGTCGGGACAGTGCGTGTAGGGGCAACATGTATGTCAGTCTGTCTGTGTATGTAAGTCAATAAAAGCGTTTAGTTAAGAGAACTGGTGTTTCCATCCAATCCTAAGTGCGTACCGATCCCGTAAATAGCCTTTTATGCGCCCTATGAGAGCTTCTATAACTGCGCCCTTGTTTTTTTAGATATTATAGGTATCCTAGCTAGAGCAATGCTATGTATAGGCTTAGTTTATTTCATTCAGGATGATAGAATAACGCACAAGGACCTTGGTGTTGGTGGACCAATTATATAATATTTTGGAAGAAAAATCTATTTTTTTTAAAGAACTAGAACACAAATACGCTCGTGCGCTGCCAAAAAAATGAGCGCGATGTTTTGTCTAATTTAACAAACGATTCTGATGATACTGGCATGTAGGTACGTATGTGTTGGAATAGAGCACTAGGGGCGCAGCGAGAACTTATCAGGAGCAAACTGAAAAAATAATAGTCCTGCCTGGTCTGGCCATTCTTGCGCCCCCCAGAGTCTACCCCCTGTGCCTGTGCACCGGTGGCACCGCCCTATTTACGACATTGGTGCGTACCCCCGCTCGCACGTAACAATATTAATTTAAAGCTATTCAAATATTTGCGCAACTATATATTTTTATTTTAACAAAAACAAAACCGACTTCCATCTAAAAAGAAAAAATAAATAGTTAACCGAATTCATTCTACATGTTGTAGTTGATTTTTAGTTGTCTGCTTCCATGCTATAACGTAATTTTTTTTTTTTTTCAGGCAAAATGGCATACTGCCGACAATCTGCTCAGACGCCGATCCTTTTAGCGGTGTACTTATTTGCTGTACTGATGGCAACAATATTTTTCAAGCGGGTAATACGAAAGATATTAAGTAAGTTATCTTTGGTTCTTTCTCCGTCGCGGAGCGGAGTCTTATAAATTCTTCCTCGCAAGACTCGCCATCAAGAAAAAGAGAAAAGAAAAATAGAACTAAGCCATTATACATACATAAATACATAACTTCCACGCCAGTTCCCTTGCGGGGTAGGCACGAACAACAGAGCGAGAGTTGTCGCGGACCAGGGGTCGCCCTTGGAAAAACGGGAATTAAGGGTGAAAAACGGGAATTAAGGGTGAAAAATGGGAATTTATGAAATTTGGGAATTTGGGATGCGATTATTGAAGGCGCTATTAGGCGCACGGAAACGAGAGTGGTGTCGACGGATAGCCCTCGACGAGCACTATCCGACGATGCCGAAAAAGAGGGGGGTGACAATAGAAAAAATTCGAATTTGTCAATGAAAACCGAATTTTCTGGGGAAAAATCACCAGAAAACCGGTATACCACGGACGATTCGGGCCAACGAGGTATCCTTGGAGAGGTCTTGAAGAGACCTATCCAATGGTGTAAGAAACTATATATCTGTAGGAACAAAAATAAAAATTTGGCCAGGGGGGAACCTATGAAATTGCAAATGAAATTTTTAGAAGTCCGATTTCTCTAAAAATCGGTTGAAAAACCTAGCAAAAACTACTATTAAGACGATTTGGAACCTAAACGAAACGAACAGAACACAATTTGACAGGGGGACCCTAAAAACGAGGGATGTGTCCTAACGGAATCGGCTCGCTTAGGTGGACTCGGTCTTCCCCAAATCGGTCTGTTTTCTGGTGATAACAAGCCGAATTTGGGTCGGATCGAGACGTGGCGCACACCAAACTGTAGGTCTTGAGGAGGCCTATAGTAGAGTTGTCGCGGACCAGGGGTCGCCCTTGGAAAAACGGGAATTAAGGGTGAAAAACGGGAATTTATGAAATTTGGGAATTTGGGATGCGATTATTGAAGGCGCTATTAGGCGCACGGAGACGAGAGTGGTGTCGACGGATAGCCCTCGACGAGCACTATCCGACGATGCCGAAAAAGAGGGGGGTGACAATAGAAAAAATTCGAATTTGTCAATGAAAACCGAATTTTCTGGGGAAAAATCACCAGAAAACCGGTATACCACGGACGATTCGGGCCAACGAGGTATCCTTGGAGAGGTCTTGAAGAGACCTATCCAATGGTGTAAGAAACTATATATCTGTAGGAACAAAAATAAAAATTTGGCCAGGGGGGAACCTATGAAATTGCAAATGAAATTTTTAGAAGTCCGATTTCTCTAAAAATCGGTTGAAAAACCTAGCAAAAACTACTATTAAGACGATTTGGAACCTAAACGAAACGAACAGAACACAATTTGACAGGGGGACCCTAAAAACGAGGGATGTGTCCTAACGGAATCGGCTCGCTTAGGTGGACTCGGTCTTCCCCAAATCGGTCTGTTTTCTGGTGATAACAAGCCGAATTTGGGTCGGATCGAGACGTGGCGCACACCAAACTGTAGGTCTTGAGGAGGCCTATAGTAGAGTTGTCGTGGACCAGGGGTCGCCCTTGGAAAAACGGGAATTAAGGGTGAAAAACGGGAATTTATGAAATTTGGGAATTTGGGATGCGATTATTGAAGGCGCTATTAGGCGCACGGAGACGAGAGTGGTGTCGACGGATAGCCCTCGACGAGCACTATCCGACGATGCCGAAAAAGAGGGGGGTGACAATAGAAAAAATTCGAATTTGTCAATGAAAACCGAATTTTCTGGGGAAAAATCACCAGAAAACCGGTATACCACAGACGATTCGGGCCAACGAGGTATCCTTGGAGAGGTCTTGAAGAGACCTATCCAATGGTGTAAGAAACTATATATCTGTAGGAACAAAAATAAAAATTTGGCCAGGGGGGAACCTATGAAATTGCAAATGAAATTTTTAGAAGTCCGATTTCTCTAAAAATCGGTTGAAAAACCTAGCAAAAACTACTATTAAGACGATTTGGAACCTAAACGAAACGAACAGAACACAATTTGACAGGGGGACCCTAAAAACGAGGGATGTGTCCTAACGGAATCGGCTCGCTTAGGTGGACTCGGTTTTCCCCAAATCGGTCTGTTTTCTGGTGATAACAAGCCGAATTTGGGTCGGATCGAGACGTGGCGCACACCAAACTGTAGGTCTTGAGGAGGCCTATAGTAGAGTTGTCGCGGACCAGGGGTCGCCCTTGGAAAAAACGGGAATTAAGGGTGAAAAACGGGAATTTATGAAATTTGGGAATTTGGGATGCGATTATTGAAGGCGCTATTAGGCGCACGGAGACGAGAGTGGTGTCGACGGATAGCCCTCGACGAGCACTATCCGACGATGCCGAAAAAGAGGGGGGTGACAATAGAAAAAATTCGAATTTGTCAATGAAAACCGAATTTTCTGGGGAAAAATCACCAGAAAACCGGTATACCACGGACGATTCGGGCCAACGAGGTATCCTTGGAGAGGTCTTGAAGAGACCTATCCAATGGTGTAAGAAACTATATATCTGTAGGAACAAAAATAAAAATTTGGCCAGGGGGGAACCTATGAAATTGCAAATGAAATTTTTAGAAGTCCGATTTCTCTAAAAATCGGTTGAAAAACCTAGCAAAAACTACTATTAAGACGATTTGGAACCTAAACGAAACGAACAGAACACAATTTGACAGGGGGACCCTAAAAACGAGGGATGTGTCCTAACGGAATCGGCTCGCTTAGGTGGACTCGGTCTTCCCCAAATCGGTCTGTTTTCTGGTGATAACAAGCCGAATTTGGGTCTGATCGAGACGTGGCGCACACCAAACTGTAGGTCTTGAGGAGGCCTATAGTAGAATTGTCGCGGACCAGGGGTCGCCCTTGGAAAAACGGGAATTAAGGGTGAAAAACGGGAATTTATGAAATTTGGGAATTTGGGATGCGATTATTGAAGGCGCTATTAGGCGCACGGAGACGAGAGTGGTGTCGACGGATAGCCCTCGACGAGCACTATCCGACGATGCCGAAAAAGAGGGGGGTGACAATAGAAAAAATTCGAATTTGTCAATGAAAACCGAATTTTCTGGGGAAAAATCACCAGAAAACCGGTATACCACGGACGATTCGGGCCAACGAGGTATCCTTGGAGAGGTCTTGAAGAGACCTATCCAATGGTGTAAGAAACTATATATCTGTAGGAACAAAAATAAAAATTTGGCCAGGGGGGGAACCTATGAAATTGCAAATGAAATTTTTAGAAGTCCGATTTCTCTAAAAATCGGTTGAAAAACCTAGCAAAAACTACTATTAAGACGATTTGGAACCTAAACGAAACGAACAGAACACAATTTGACAGGGGGACCCTAAAAACGAGGGATGTGTCCTAACGGAATCGGCTCGCTTAGGTGGACTCGGTCTTCCCCAAATCGGTCTGTTTTCTGGTGATAACAAGCCGAATTTGGGTCGGATCGAGACGTGGCGCACACCAAACTGTAGGTCTTGAGGAGGCCTATAGTAGAGTTGTCGCGGACCAGGGGTCGCCCTTGGAAAAACGGGAATTAAGGGTGAAAAACGGGAATTTATGAAATTTGTGAATTTGGGATGCGATTATTGTAGGCGCTATTAGGCGCACGGAAACGAGAGTGGTGTCGACGGATAGCCCTCGACGAGCACTATCCGACGATGCCGAAAAAGAGGGGGGTGACAATAGAAAAAATTCGAATTTGTCAATGAAAACCGAATTTTCTGGGGAAAAATCACCAGAAAACCGGTATACCACGGACGATTCGGGCCAACGAGGTATCCTTGGAGAGGTCTTGAAGAGACCTATCCAATGGTGTAAGAAAATATATATCTGTAGGAACAAAAATAAAAATTTGGCCAGGGGGGAACCTATGAAATTGCAAATGAAATTTTTAGAAGTCCGATTTCTCTAAAAATCGGTTGAAAAACCTAGCAAAAACTACTATTAAGACGATTTGGAACCTAAACGAAACGAACAGAACACAATTTGACAGGGGGACCCTAAAAACGAGGGATGTGTCCTAACGGAATCGGCTCGCTTAGGTGGACTCGGTCTTCCCCAAATCGGTCTGTTTTCTGGTGATAACAAGCCGAATTTGGGTCGGATCGAGACGTGGCGCACACCAAACTGTAGGTCTTGAGGAGGCCTATAGTAGAGTTGTCGTGGACCAGGGGTCGCCCTTGGAAAAACGGGAATTAAGGGTGAAAAACGGGAATTTATGAAATTTGGGAATTTGGGATGCGATTATTGAAGGCGCTATTAGGCGCACGGAGACGAGAGTGGTGTCGACGGATAGCCCTCGACGAGCACTATCCGACGATGCCGAAAAAGAGGGGGGTGACAATAGAAAAAATTCGAATTTGTCAATGAAAACCGAATTTTCTGGGGAAAAATCACCAGAAAACCGGTATACCACAGACGATTCGGGCCAACGAGGTATCCTTGGAGAGGTCTTGAAGAGACCTATCCAATGGTGTAAGAAACTATATATCTGTAGGAACAAAAATAAAAATTTGGCCAGGGGGGAACCTATGAAATTGCAAATGAAATTTTTAGAAGTCCGATTTCTCTAAAAATCGGTTGAAAAACCTAGCAAAAACTACTATTAAGACGATTTGGAACCTAAACGAAACGAACAGAACACAATTTGACAGGGGGACCCTAAAAACGAGGGATGTGTCCTAACGGAATCGGCTCGCTTAGGTGGACTCGGTCTTCCCCAAATCGGTCTGTTTTCTGGTGATAACAAGCCGAATTTGGGTCTGATCGAGACGTGGCGCACACCAAACTGTAGGTCTTGAGGAGGCCTATAGTAGAATTGTCGCGGACCAGGGGTCGCCCTTGGAAAAACGGGAATTAAGGGTGAAAAACGGGAATTTATGAAATTTGGGAATTTGGGATGCGATTATTGAAGGCGCTATTAGGCGCACGGAGACGAGAGTGGTGTCGACGGATAGCCCTCGACGAGCACTATCCGACGATGCCGAAAAAGAGGGGGGTGACAATAGAAAAAATTCGAATTTGTCAATGAAAACCGAATTTTCTGGGGAAAAATCACCAGAAAACCGGTATACCACGGACGATTCGGGCCAACGAGGTATCCTTGGAGAGGTCTTGAAGAGACCTATCCAATGGTGTAAGAAACTATATATCTGTAGGAACAAAAATAAAAATTTGGCCAGGGGGGAACCTATGAAATTGCAAATGAAATTTTTAGAAGTCCGATTTCTCTAAAAATCGGTTGAAAAACCTAGCAAAAACTACTATTAAGACGATTTGGAACCTAAACGAAACGAACAGAACACAATTTGACAGGGGGACCCTAAAAACGAGGGATGTGTCCTAACGGAATCGGCTCGCTTAGGTGGACTCGGTCTTCCCCAAATCGGTCTGTTTTCTGGTGATAACAAGCCGAATTTGGGTCGGATCGAGACGTGGCGCACACCAAACTGTAGGTCTTGAGGAGGCCTATAGTAGAGTTGTCGCGGACCAGGGGTCGCCCTTGGAAAAACGGGAATTAAGGGTGAAAAACGGGAATTTATGAAATTTGGGATGCGATTATTGAAGGCGCTATTAGGCGCACGGAGACGAGAGTGGTGTCGACGGATAGCCCTCGACGAGCACTATCCGACGATGCCGAAAAAGAGGGGGGTGACAATAGAAAAAATTCGAATTTGTCAATGAAAACCGAATTTTCTGGGGAAAAATCACCAGAAAACCGGTATACCACGGACGATTCGGGCCAACGAGGTATCCTTGGAGAGGTCTTGAAGAGACCTATCCAATGGTGTAAGAAACTATATATCTGTAGGAACAAAAATAAAAATTTGGCCAGGGGGGAACCTATGAAATTGCAAATGAAATTTTTTAGAAGTCCGATTTCTCTAAAAATCGGTTGAAAAACCTAGCAAAAACTACTATTAAGACGATTTGGAACCTAAACGAAACGAACAGAACACAATTTGACAGGGGGACCCTAAAAACGAGGCATCCGCCGCACCCCCTGCTGCTACCTAATTGGTTGGACCCCTCCTGGTCACAACCCTGCTCCTCCCTCCGACCACTGCCCTCCTGCAGTTATCGGATGGTCTACTGATCAGTACCCCGCCTGGTACTGAGCTTCCCTCTTGCTAGTAGGTTCCAAACGGCTCTTCACCGTACCCAAGTCCTTAACCACCCAGGACTTATCAAAAACGCTCTTTGATTTAATCCGTATCCGGCTCGAAGGACCAAAAATTGTATAATCAGTCCTGGGAGAGAGGGGATTTTCTATACGATATAATAAAATTATAAACATATAGATCTCAAAGAAAATTTATTGCAGTGAGTGTCAACAACAATCAAAATAAATACACCCGACTCATACACGTAAATAATGCACACCATACCGCGATGTAACTTTCTAGTGGCGCCATCTAGTTTCGATAACATTATCTACAAACACTAGGACATGTCCTGGGAAAACAGGACGGTTGGCAACTCTAGACTGATAACAATTATAAATGCAAGTATTCATGTGCTTTAACTGAAGGTTTTCCATCTTTAAATAAATAAAATATTCTTTCAGGCAGCAATAGGCTATGTTAATTTCGACACCTATTCATTCCTTTGCGGTGGTACTTTGATAAGTGAGAAATTTGTACTGACTGCAGCGCATTGCTGCACAGGCAGTATTGCGCCAGAGATCGTGAGGCTTGGGGACCACAATTTGGACCCCAGTGTGAATGATGGCACTACGCCCAGAGATGTAAGTATTACTATAGAAAAAGCGCGTTAAAAAAAGCTTTCTATGAATAATAAATAATTCTTGTAATTTATAAAGTCTGGCCAGCGAGTCGTGTCACAAACTAGTTATTCAGATTCGTCCTATGGCAACACCATATCTGTCAAACGAATAGTCACAACTCGCGTGTTATTTTTGTGGAAAATTTTCGATAAGCAATGAAACCGAAACGAGGTTAGTTACATTAAATATAAAAACACAAAAGTACCAAATTGGGTTTCTAATGTTATATGTTATATTCAATGTTGAAAATTGTTGAAAATATTTTGAATGTGCCGGTATTCAGTTGTGCCATAACTCGCTGGCCAGACTCTAGGTTTAACTCTTTCTAAAATGCCTGATGAAATGAAATGATTTTACCGAAAACGCCATGCCATAAATCATGGGTGCATTAGAGAAAGACATGTGCGGTGAGTCATTTATCTTAGGCTTACCCTTCTTCGATATCGACACCACCATTAAGCCTGTAAGTGTGACAGTTAGAGACGTGTGCGCTGTCCTATTTATACATTTTATTGCCCCATGGTATGGAGAGTAAAGGTGAGGAGTACCATTTTATGTGGAGAAGAAGTCGATAAAAGTGTCCAGCAGTACGTTGCAAATAGAAGTTCAAATACGTACCACCTTAGCGCTGGCGTACGAGAAACTACGATACGAATTTAAAATTGATGAAGTGCCATAAAATGAATAAAATACCAGCATAAACAACCTAAACTATTTACGTAGCCTAAAATAATTGATTAAATATAATGCTGTGAGAAAACCTGTAGAGTGATTTAATTATTGTAAATTTTTATTAATAATAATATAAACTTTATTTCAGACCGGGGTCCATATTTAGTTAGTGTGTTAGTTACAATTATCTTATAGATTAATGTTAGTAGTGTTAGTAATATTTATTCTACGAGTATTTAACACAATTTTTTTAAGCCACTTATTTTGAGCCGATGACTGGGTAGTCAATATTCTTGGAAGGGGCAGTCAAATCTGACCGCAATAGCCCTCAGAAGGCTGTTGGTGCTGCCGCGCAAGCGTTGCATCAGCGAACCGGATTTTTTACGGATAATCGCCTTAAAACCATCTGTGCGGGCCTCCGCAAACATCCCAGACGCACTACAGTGCCGCGGCAACCCCAACAGCGTTCTGAAAACATTATTATATTGTACTTGCAGGGCGTTAAAGGCTCGCTGCGTATAGTCCACCGCTCGAGTAAAATGACTGGCAATAAGCTTTATTAATAAAAACAAATTACTTTTGGAGCTTCCTTTAAAATTTATCATAAGCTATCGCAGCGCCATCCTTATTATACGCGTTATGAAGGATACTTCTTCAACACAGACTGGTACTCCTTACCTCTACCCTCTATACCCCATCGGCAGCGAGTGATTGACAGTACTATATTCTTGTCTTCCCAGACTGTACTAAAATAAACTTAAGGAACTTTACTAGTATTTCATTAATTGTTGGTACCTACTTGAAGATAAATAAAATACTTGTTTGTATGCCATGTGCATTGCATTTCCAGATTGCATGTTTATTGGATCAAAATTGCCGAATAATATTTTATAATAAACTTGCGTAAATACGTTGGCCGCATCCCATTTACCAAACACGTCTAGGTCAGCCAATTCGGCGGTGGAAACAGCTGAATCACTCAAGCGGCTCAAATATGCAACCCTCAGTGAGAGTTATATGTTTGTGCCGTTTGTTGTCGAGACGCTTGGACCGTGGAGTCCTGAGGCCATGAGCCTCTACCAAAATTTATCAAAACGACTCCTTGACTCTTCAGGTGATCAGAGGGCTGGTTTTTTTTTTGAGGCGAGGGAAAATGCTTAACCGATTTACGCACAAACTGGGTCGTTGCTAGGGGAACGACACGCGTCGGTCGGGGGCGATAACACTGCAGCAATAGTATGCTCTTGGCAGTGCTCCGTCCGCGATCGACGTCACAGAATAGTGTGGAAGACTCCGAGCGTTGCTGCACGAGCGAGCAACCCCAATACCCACTAAAAACCCCCTCCTCCCTGTCGACCCTTGCGCTTTTGTTTGTGTTGGAAAGGCTGAGATTTAGAACATAGTTACGCCCAGCCGATCCAGCGCAATAAAGTGCCTGGAGTGTGCCCTGGGAGAACACACCCCACTTCGTTGTGCGGGGGTAGAAGGTCCTTTGCTCTCCTAGCAAGCTAAAGGTCCCCCGCGGTAAACGGAACCTAACTCAGGGAGGGAAGTAATGCGCGTACCTGCCTCTCCGGGTGCCAGCTGAAGGCCGGCGACATCAGAGGGCTGGTGCCTCTACCTCAGGCAACGGATCAGTATGGCGATCCAGCGAGGAAACGTAGCCAGCCTTCTGGGCGCCTTAGCCATAGAAGACGGTAATCTAGGCTCAGTATTCTACTTAGTCTTGAGAGACTATAGGTAGAATACAATACAAATATGGTTTACTTCATTGAATTCGATTATATGTAATTGTACAAGAGTACAAATAAAATGCTTGTTTCAGTACAAAATGTTTATTCTATACCGAACCGAGAGAGCAACCCTACGTATCCAGGGTCCGCCAAACAACAACTAATATAAATAAAACGTTTGCACGATTCAGTTTCGTACAGCGCCATCTATTGGTAGAAAGAAACTTATACACACCGCCCACTAAGGACAAATGTAATTTGGCCTTAAAAACCGTCACCGCCCACTATGAGGCTACCGAGTATATTGTGTACAAGCAATTGACCAAAAATGTTTGTCCTTGGTTGGGAGTTTACAACACAGCATCGCAAATAACAAATCTTAAATTTGAAACAAGAGTAACATCTAATAAATAATATCTTAAACCTTAAACATTTCTTTATTTAAGTAGCCACAGGTAAAATACATAACTTGGATGTCGGCCGTTTAATTTCACATTTATTTTTTGTACGTAAAGTAACAACCCGAGTGACGTTATCCGATCCTACATGTTTCGCAACCACTCGTCCAAGAAGCCATTTGCACGGTGGCACATTCTCCTCCTTAATTAAAACTATATCTCCAATGCCAGGTTCAGGATGTTGGTATGCCCATTTATACCGATGCAGAAATTTTGTAAGATATTCTTGGGACCAACGCTTCCAAAAGTTCTGCATCATTCTTTGCGTCAGTTGCCACCGCCGAAGGCAAGATAAATTTGATGCCTCAAAATTATAATCTGGGGCTGTGACAAGAGGCTCACCTACTAGAAAATGCCCCGGTGTTAGAGCTTCAATCGCATCCGATTCCGTATCGAGACGAGCCAAAGGTCTCGAGTTCAAACAGGCTTCTATCTGGGTTAGAACTGTGGACAATTCTTCATAAGTTAGCGTAGCGTCACCAATTACTCTTTTCAGGTGAAATTTTATGGATTTGATTCCAGCTTCCCATAGTCCACCAAAGTTCGGCGAGTGTGGTGGGATAAAATGCCAAGATGTCCCATTAGTGGCTAAAGCCTTTGAAAGTTCCTCTTGAAGAGTGGAGTTTTCTGAAGTTAATAAAATCTTTAGTTCGCGAGCTGCTCCGACAAAATTCGTCCCGTTATCGCTCCAAAGGTCTGTGCAAGGACCTCGGCGAGCAACGCACCGTTTAAACGCAGTTAGAAACCCCTGTGATGTTAAATCACTTACCAGTTCTATGTGTACTGCCTTACTCACCATGCAGACGAATAAGCAAATATAACCTTTATATGCATGATATCCTCTTCCCTTTGTTGTCCTTATGTTTATGGGACCTGCGTAATCCACTCCACTGCTTTTGAAAGGTCTGGCTGGTGTGACTCTTACCGCTGGCAACTGTCCCATCAACTGATTGGATGTTGTTGCGTTATATCGTATACATGTGACACACTTCCGAACAAATGCTTTAACGATCGACTTTGCCCCTATTATAAAGAACTTAGTACCCAGATATGTCAACATGAGTTGAATACCGCCATGTAAAGTCTTGACATGTGCATCAGCGATAACCAGCGCAGTAAGAGTAGACTTTTTTGGTAGTAATATTGGATGCCTAGCATTCAAGCTAAGAGGCATATTGTCCAGTCGTCCTCCAATCCGTAACAAACCTTTTTCATCAACATAAGGGTTCAGAGATTTGAGATGGCCTTTAATTTTGCTAAACTTGCCATCTTTTCGTATAAGCTCCAGCTCTTCTTGGAAATGTTCGACTTGACATTGTTTTATACATGTCTCCAGCGCGTGTACAAGCTCTGACGCCGTCAGATATTCTCCACGATTTCGTTCACTAGCTGGCCTTTTTAATTCCAGAAAACGCCGACAGTATGCTACAACTCGAATCAACCTTGTAAGTGATGAATAACGATTCCAGATTGGCACCTCTGTTACCACTAAGTGCACCTTAATTTCTTCCAAATGAGTTTCAACATTTGTAGGCTTGCTGTATTTGATATTCTTATTGCGTAAGAACTCTGGACCGTTGAACCACATTAGATTGTTGAGCAGCTCCAAAGACGTAACGCCTCTGGAGGCACAGTCTGCTGGATTATGGCTTGTCCTTACATGTGCCCATTGGTTTGAATCCAGCGTAGTTAATATTTCCGAGACCCGATTTGCAACAAAGGTTTGCCAACAACCAGGATGACTATTGATCCAGGCTAGAACAACGGTCGAATCTGTCCATGCTCGAAGGTTAGTCTTTTGTATTTTCAGAGTTTCTGCAACCTCCATAAGCAGTCTAGTCACCAGCACTGCTCCACAAAGTTCCAATCTGGGGATGGACACTTGTTTAATTGGTGCAACTTTAGTTTTAGCCGTAACCAAAGCCACCTGAATATTTCCAGCTGCATCAATTCTCCGCAAATAAATTGCTGCCGCATATGCCACCTTGGACGCATCGCAAAATCCATGCAATTCTACTACAGAGTCATTGTGGCATGTTCCGAGCCATCGAGGTATGTTGATTTGTGTCAAAACACCCAGTCCTTCCCGGTAAGTGTTCCATTCCCCTAATAGTTTTCCTGTAACTTCATCATCCCATCCCATTCCAGATATCCACAGCTTCTGTATCAATATTTTAGCTACTATTACACAAGGTGTTACCCATCCTAACGGATCATACAACCGTGCGATCTGTGATATAATTTTTCTTTTTGTTACAGGTCCAGTTTCCTCAGGCAGAGTCACCGAGTAACGGAATTCATCTGTTCTTCGATTCCAGGTTAGTCCCAAAAGCTTCACTATTTCGTCCGTTTTTAGATTTAGTTCTTCACAAATCTCATCCTTGCTTAATGATTTTTCTTTGATTGCTTGCAACAACTCCTTGCTATTACTCATCCATTTTTGTAATTCAAATCCTCCCTTTTTTAGTAACTTATTCATCTGTCGATATATCTCAACTCCTTCCCTTACGGTGTCACATCCAGTTAACAGGTCATCCATATAATAATCATTTATTACCCTTACAGATGCTGCGGGGAAATTTGCACCTTCATCATGTGCTGTCTGCTGCAAGGTCTTAACTGCCAAGTACGGTGCTGCTGCTATTCCGAACGTTACCGTTAGCAACCTATAATCTCCCACTTCAGAGTTTCCGTCATCTTGCCACAAAAGTCTCTGATAGTCAGTATCCTCTTCCGCTACCTTTACTTGACAATACATTTTAACTATATCAGCTGATAAGCATATGGGCTGTTGTCGCCACCGCATCAACAAGTGTCTCAGCTCTGGTTGTAAAGTAGGTCCAACCATTAACGTATCGTTTAAGGATACTCCATTTTTGTATTTGCAGGACGCATCATAAACGACCCTGACTTTCGTGGTGTCTTTATCGTTCCTAACAACGGCATGATGAGGTAAGTAGACAGCAACAGAATTTTCCCTTTCTCTTTCAGGAATCTTCTCCATGAACCCCAAGTCTAAGTATTCATTTATGACCCTTTTATATTTATCTTTTAATTCTTTATTTTTCCTAAACCGCACTTATAATCCATTTAGTCTTCTTTCAGCAATTGTTCTTGAGTCACCATCAGCACATTGAGGTCTCTCCGTTTTAAATGGAAGTCTGACTACATATCTGCCCTCTGAGTCCCGTCTTGTTGTGTCTGCGAAGAATTGTTCGCAGCGAGTTTCTTCTTCAGTCAACATTCTTTTTTGAGATTTTGGCTCAGCTTCTATTTCCCAAAATTTCTTCAGCATTTCATTATCTTCAACGCAGACATGCATTGCCACGACCATTGATGTCGGAGCGGGAGATTGATAGCATGTGCCAGATAATATCCATCCTAGTGATGTCCCTTGAGCCAAAGGATATCCCTGTGGACCCCTCCGTATTCCTTCCTGTATAATTGTTCCGTATATATCTGCTCCTAGCAAAATATCAATTTTGCTAGGTATATCATATTGTGGATCTGCTAAACACATGTCCTCGTCTAACCAGTCCAGTTTGTCCACATGACAGTTTGGAAGCGATGTGGTGATTGATTTTAGTACGTAAGCTTGTACCGTGATAACAATATTGCTATCTATCCTCGACTGAATGGTCAATTCCACCATGTTCTTCGATACCGTAGTGCTATTACCTTCCAATACTGAAATTATTCCCTTAACTGGACGTTTCTTAATCCCCAAGTATTGAACCGTCGCTTCTGTCACAAAAGAGGCTTGAGAGCCCTGATCTAATAAAGCCCTAATATAATGCCTTTGACCTCTATGTGACTTTGCCCAGACGACAGCTGTTGCCAAAAATACCTGTTTCTTCAGAGATACCTGGCCAAAACATGAGACCACTGGCACCTCTTCGACCAATTCTGAGGAATCCGCTGTTGTTCCAGCGGATGTGCCGACCGTACCCGCCCCAGATGTCGAGGCACCAATGTATGCATAATGTGACCTACCAACCCCCGAAACGCTTGGATGGATCACCGAATGATGTTTCCCGTTGCACACCCTGCAAGATGTTTTACTTGGACAGAACTTAGCCGAGTGGGTGCTGCCCAAACAATTAAAACATAATCGTTTTTCAATTATGAACTTACGCCTATTGTCTACATTTTTCTTCATAAATTACTTACATGTGTATAATTTATGTTCCCTGCCACAAAACTCACAAACTACCTTAACAACGTGTAAAACTTTATGCCTCAGTGGTTTAGTAAATGTGACAGTTGAAGGTCGAGGTTCAATGAATTCCAGGGCTCGGAATCTGCTTTCCAAAAATTCTCGAAACTGAGTAAATGAAGGTAATTCATTTGCATTTCCGTCTGCGACCTTCAACTCCCACTGCTTCCGCGTTTCCGGATCTAATTTGTTTGACACAATATAAATTATAATTATGTCCCATGAACTTATATCTATTCCAATGTTCTTGAGCGCATGTAAACAATCCGACGTAGTATCGGCTAATTCCTTGAGGAACACTGAAGATTCTTTACAAGCTGATTTTTGATTGATCAGGCGTTTCAGAACCGAATTAGCGAGATAAATTTTATTGTCATATCTTGCCTTCAACTGGTTCCAGCACTCCACATAATTTGCAGCAATGATAGGTAACTGCCTTATCAACTGCTCGGCCTCACCGGTTAGGTGTCCTTTAAGATAGTGCAAGCGCTGTACATCATCTAGCGTTGCATTAGAATGGACCAACGAAACGAACATGTCCCGAAATGTGATCCATTCCTCGTACTTTCCCGAAAAGTTGGGTATAGTTATTTTGGGTAATTTCAAACCTTTTTTTTTTTTTTTTGGCCAGGGGAAATCCGTTTGAGGACTAAGCCGCGACAGGCATAGAAGCCTGGGGGGATGTTCGCGACCCGTGTGAGTGTGGGATTCGCCAGATCGGGGGTGGCACTAGCGTGCCCGGTCAGAACCGGTGCCACGCTATTGCCACCCCCAGTTAGGGATACCCACTAAAACCCCTGGGTGTTCCGTCCTGCGCCTTATGCCAGGGCTACGTGAATGCGGGATTCCCAACTCCGCGTGCCCTGGCAGGCGTGGGCCCCCCTCACGGGGCCTCTTCCTATGCCAGGGGACATATCCCCCGGCTACTACTAAGTCTAGTCCATGCGTGGGGCGGTTTGTAACGCGCCCCACGGGAAGAGAGATGAGCGCGCGCGGAACACTCGCGCTCTCATCTCGACGGCATATGCGGGTGAGTGAGAACCCCTATACCCCTAGGGGCCCCACCCGCGCCGCCCGCTTACGGCGGCCGAAGGTCACTGTCTGACCTCCGGCGTCGGCGCGTCCTCCTTTGCCGGGAGCGGAGCAGGGAATTACGCTCACGCTCCCGGGGTAATTTCAAACCTGCCCCAACGCTATTACCATTCCCAGTGCCCTGGCCATTTGATTGCTGTGCTGGCTTAGGCTTGCATCGTAAGATATCCGTTTTATAATTAATGTATAAATCCTCAGTGTCCTCATAAATTTCATTTTTGACATAGGCATTAGACTGAAATTCCGACCAACTTTCTACGCTATTGACTATCTCTTGATGAACCTTTGTAAATCGAGCCCACAAATCTTCTAAAATCTCAAGTATAGTTTGAATATACCCTTCTGAACTTAACCGCTCTTTAGAAGACTTTTTAAAGTTTACATGCGCCTTATTAATTTTCTCTTGAACATCCCTTTGTAAATTAACATATTTCTGCATTTTGAATATTTTAAATCCAATCTATGACTAACAAACAACGTAACTATAAACAAAACAAAAAAAGTTAAATTTTGCAACCGTTTTATTAACACCAATTTCGATAAAAAATTTACCAAGTCCCAAAAAGACACAAGAATTTTACAAGTGTTTAAACCAATACAATCATTTATAAAGAAAAAAAATTAAATACAAAAAACTACATAAAATTTTACAACTGTTTGACCAATACAATTGTCGACGAAATTTTTCTAAGTCCCAAAAAATACTTAAAATTTTACAAGTGTTTGAAAAATATTGACTTAGAAAAAAATCGGGCATAGGTTCCCCGTTTGAACCAAATTTACCTAATTATTCTAAGTCCCTGATTCACATGCAAGAAATATTCTAAGTCCCTAATTTATAAGTAAGAAATATTCTAAGTTAATATAATCTAATCATTAAAGTCCAAATTAGCACAAAATTAATCACAATTATTTAAATGTACTCACAGTTAAAAATTCACTCACACTTGACCGTTTTGTGACGTCACTCCGAATGTTGCCTGCGGGTTGTCCCCCCGCTGTTACCTCAGGTGTTGCCTGCGGGGCTCCCCCCGCTATACCGCCGTCACGGACACCTAGCTGGCTCCCTGCGCCGTCTGCATATACCTTCCTCTTCAGCACCGGATGAGGAGCTGTTTCACTTCTGACGTGGAACCCCTCCCCCGACTCGCCCCGAACAGCGAACCACTGCCCATAGGTGCGAAGCGTAGACAAAAACCGTAGTCTACTGTATAGCCGATCCGACTCGTACAGGACCAAAATTTGTACAAGAGTACAAATAAAATGCTTGTTTCAGTACAAAATATTTATTCTATACCGAACCGAGAGAGCAACCCTACGTAAACAGGGTCCGCCAAACATCAACTAATATAAATAAAACGTTTGCACGATTCAGTTTCGTACAGCGCCATCTATTGGTAGAAAGAAACTTATACAGTAATTAACATATAAACTTCAATAAAATATAAGAACAACCAATCATAATATTAAACACAGTGTTGAGAAGCACGCTATTAAATTATTAAGATACTATATTTTACTTAAAACCAGTTATTTAAGGACCACCAAATAAAACCACACAATTCATCGTCAGCCATTTTGCTGTAGAAGTCCTTTAGTTTATTTTTGACATTGACAGCTTCACAAAACAATGCGTTCCATTTTACAACACAGTCTGATTGGACCGTGTGACATCGCGATGAAGTAGGTAAGTGGTAGGGGCGTAGCTACCGCCGCATCAAAGATACGAGGCCCCCAAAACGTGTACCTATGCAAAATTCTTAAAATGTTATCCACAATCTTTTATAGATTAATAACATTTTTGAGAATAACTGCTTGGCCAAGAGCAACGGCTATCAGACTTGTCATTATTGTTTATGGAGGCAGAAAATCTAGGAAAACAAATCATCTTCAGCTGTGAATGATTTGATAAATAAGTGTACCGGAAAAAGGGCGAGAAAAGTGTATGTTTGATTTGAATTGTTTGTCTAACTTAGTTCCTAGGAACATTAAGTATAAATAATAACTTATAATCAATATATAATTATTTTAATTCAATTCGAGCATTTTTTGTTTCTTTTATAAAAAAAAACTTTACCCTTCGGCCCCTTACCACATTTTGATACAGGGCCCGTCTAAGGCAAGTTACGCCACTGGCAAGGGGCCACGGGGTCAAAGTTTGGGACCCAGCGGCGGTAAGGCACGCGGTGGCATGCGTGCTTATTGTTCAGTTCGTAATAACTAATACCTAATCTATGGTTCAGTTGAATCAGTTGCAAACAGCCGCCCTCTTGGCGATTGATGGCCAGTGCCTATATCTTAATATTCGTTCACTTGACATTACCTATATGGAGCTTTGTCAAATTTTAACCAATAATAAGGCATATGAATGGTCGGTAAGATATAAGGACGGACCACGAGTAAGCACGAGGCTAATGCTAATTTTTACCATTCACCTATAGGACAAAACTGTTTTTCCAAAATTTGAATATAGGCCTTTTTGCCCAGGTGGGAATACGTGAGAAATACGTTCACCCAGACTACGATTCTCCGAGACCATACCACGATATCGCTTTGTTGGAATTAATATCGGACGTAAAGTTCTGTTCGAACCGCGACCGAGAACAGTCGATTTAAAGTTTGCTCCTCGGGAAAAAATTCAGAAAAATAGGTTTTTTAAGTGATATATTGAAGTGCGATACACCAAAGTGTGCGTATTCATGAGGCGCATACGCCCATGAAAAGAGAACTGTGATAGGACACTTACCAAAAAAGTTATTCGTGTAAAACTGAATTTTAAAACTTTAGAGTGAAATATCTCGAAATTAAGATCGGCGACAACTAGTTTTTAAGGGCGGCTTTTGTGCGCCCCGTGTGCCCCTATAGGGCCAAAGTCTGAGAGTGAGATTCCCAACTCGAACGGCAAAGATATTCCCCTATATGTGAAAACACGTGGTCCGAAAACCTCAATTACTGGTCGGATTGAATATTAAAAATAGCCACGTGAAAGAGCGCTAAAAACTAAGGGAAACTGCCCAGAAACGACCTTAGGAATCGTCATAGTTTCTGGGCAAAAAATTAAAAAGTGGGAAATTTTTCCCAACTTTTTTTGTTTTTCGGACATAAGTCCGGAAAGTTGTTCGGGACATCAAATTCGGCCACGGTAGCCACCGAGAACTCGTCGAGACGCGTCGTCCGACACCTCGCACCTGAAGATCGGAGAAGACCCCGAGGCACCAGGAGCAGAAAAACAACTTCCTAACCTCAAAATTGCTCCGGAATTACTGGAGCAATTGATTTGGGGTTAGGACAGTTTGAAGACCTGTTGGAGGACGGCGCATTTCCGGTCCGAGTGGAATTTTAGGTTAAGTACTTTTAAGTTATTTTTAATTAGAAATTTAAACTTTGACTCCTCATATCTCCGAAAGTATTTGAGACGCGTGGGATTTGAGACTGTCAGTTTGTACGCGCTAAGGAGCTCTACCTAGCCGTACCCAAGTCCCATAGGGTTACTAAAGAAAAAGTCCGAAAATTTTTCAAAAAATCAGTTTTTTCAAAATTTTCTAAGTTAAATTTTTTTATATTATTAGGGCAAATTTATTAAAAATCATTATAAAATAGAGCGCATTTTAGCGGACATTTCGGACATTTTTCGGCATTTTTAGCTCCGATACTTTTGGAGATTTTGAATTTTGAATAGTTTTTCTTAAATAAATAAATAAATATAATAGCTAGAGATAAGATAGTTTTAGAATTAGCTAGGTCTCATCAAGACCTACGCGCTGACCCCGAACTCGGCTGTCCTGGGCCAAACCAGTCCTGAGAAACAGGATTTTACTGGTTTTTGGCCAAGGGCCGCCGCCATTTTGAATTTTTTGTTTGTGTCCTATATCTCCGGAGTTATTGGTCCGTTCGCGACGCGGTTTTCACTGGGACGAAGAACTTGACAAAGCGGACAGTACCCGGGGGTAAAAAGCGACAAAAAATTTTGACATCAACGCCCCCCCAAAACGGATGGGGAAGGTATAGGGAACGACTCCAGTCGAAATCCGGCGGCGATAGGCCCATTTTTGGCTGAGATATAGCCCTTTCTCGCCGACTTTTGACAGCTGGCCGCCATTTAGCAAAATCTTCAAACCCCAATAGCTCCTAAACTATTGGGCGTACAGAGTCGGGACTTCGACTGGGGGTACCCCTAGGGTCTACTCTAGCATTTTAGCACAAAAAAATCGCAAGATTTTTTGTGAAAAAACTATTGACGTGGGGACCTAGATCTAACTTGGGGAGACCTAACGAACCCAAACTCGGGTGTTTTTGACTTAAAAACCCCCAAGTTAGAGCTATTCAAAGTTCTGTCGGCCGCCATCTTGGATTTTTTGTAAGGCCTGTATCTCAGGCTCTATTAAGTTTAGAGAGACTGGGTTTCCACTAGGGAAGCTCTTATCACTCCATCTACCGATTGGACCCCTTCAGGATCAAATCGGAGTTGCATGGTCAACCCCCCTATTTTCCCCCCTACCCGATAGAGCTCGTCGAGGCAAGAAGATCAAGCCCAAGCACAGTCCTCTAGCTGCAATATTGCGTGAACAGCGAAGGTTCGAAGTTCGAGAAGTCTTATTTCGGCAAAACTTCGGACCCCGCTGCTCCCTCAATAAGGCAGATAGACAGGTCGAGTTTGGGGTCGATCAACTCGGCTCAACGAGGCCTATCACCCTATACCCCTCCCACCCCTCTATCCCCACTTCCAAATTCTTACCTGCCCTATTTCACTTACCTTTGGTCCTATTTCCTCGTTCGTGGTGTCCTCGGGTTCCTCACGACGCGGCGGACTCGTTGACACTGCTGGAACGCTCCCGGCTCCTCTCCTCTCCCCTCTGCGGACCTGTAACAAAAAAGTAAAATTAGAAACTAAAAAAAAAAAAAAAAAATTATTGTAGAAGGTAAAGTACTTACCTTTCGACATTGCAGTTGGCCAGCCGACGCAACCTGTAAATATATAAAAATATTAGTTATTAAGTGACTGTAGTATTAATACTATTGTAAAATAAGACTTGTTTTAGACCATTGACTGGCTCAATATATATTATACTTTTATTTTATTTTTACATTTTGACCCTTCGATTTGGCGTTTTTGCGCGAATCGATTAGTATAGGACTCACATATAGCAACACATATATTAGTATACACACCACCTTTTGACAAGATGTTTAGGACACCAGCAAAGGCGAAGCAGCCAGAGGCAATAAGCTTCGAGGATGTGGAGTTTGAAAGCAGCCCATCCTTTTCATCCCTTAGCCCTAGCCCACTAACATCTAGGCCAGCACAACAAAAGAAGAAGGTGGTATCCTTGAAACTCTCCCCGCCCCCCAAGAAGAATATCCAGGCAGTCGCTGGCCCCAGCAAGGACCCGGCGAACAAAACTTATACCAAGCGAACGCCACCAAAGGAGACACAGAAAGTGGCAGTCAGAGATAAGAAAGAGGACAGAATGTTTGAGGCCAGGGAATGCTTGGAAAAATTCAATGAGCACCTGTCAAATTCGAAGAATTTGAAAACCGAGATTAAGCAGGGTGTATCATACGCGACGAAGCGTATTTTCACCCTGCTGACTCAATGCAACAGGGATCTTGGGGACGCTCTAGAGGCATTAGCAGCCAAGACGGGGAAGGACCCGGGTAAGACGGAGAAGAAGGAAACTAAGGACGCGCAAACACAAGTCGCGATGCAGGATCCTACGCAGAGCAGACCCTCTATGGAAAGAGAGGATAGGGAGGAGCTCAGTAGGAAATGGGACATCCTCGCTGAGCGTATGGAGGAGCACTCCAAACTCTTGAAGAAGAACCTGGAGAGTACGAATAACCTCGAGCAGGTTATTCTTAAGCACAGGGAGAGTGTGAGTGAGGAGTGCGGGCCGCCGAAGATGAGCTACGCAAGGGCAGTGTCTGAGGGGTCTGGGGCTAGGCTCCAAACTTACAGGACACTGCACTCAGTGGCGATAACCTCAGAGTCAGGGGACAGTACTGCCGATGAAACCCTCAAAGGCATTAGAGTGGCGCTTAACGCCAAAGAAGGGGGGGTAGAGGTGGAGAAAGTCAGGAAGGCAAAGGACGGCAAGGTTATCGTCAGCTGTAGGACAGTGGAGGAACGCGAAAAGCTCAAGGCCAAATTAAAGAAGGAAAGGGCGGACTTAGTGGCAGAAGACATCACCAACAAGAGACCTATGGTGATGGTAACGGGTGTCCTCAAGGCGCATACGGACGACGACCTTCACAAAGCCCTCAGAAACCAGAATAAGGCGGTATTTGAGGGCCTTGGGGAGGGAGACGACCTTATGGAAATCGCCTACAAGATCCGAGGACGAAACCCGAATACCCACAGAGTGGTATTCAAAGTGTCACCGGCCCTATGGAAGAGGCTTACAGAAGCAGGTACAGTAAGGATTGACCTGCAAAACCAGCATGTAACAGATAGGTCGCCATTGACGCAGTGCACCATCTGCCTGGGCTTCGGGCATGGCAAAAAGCTATGCACGGAGACCCAGGTGATGTGTAGCCACTGCAGTGGCCCCCACACCAGGAACGAGTGTGAGGAGTATGCGGTGGGTGCGCCACCGAAATGTAAGAACTGCGTCAAAGAAAAAAGGGCAGAGGCAGGACATAACGCGTTCAGCGAGGACTGCCCAGTAAGGAAAAGATGTGACGCGATAGTGCGCACGACCGTGGCCTACTACTAAAACAGCGACCGGGGACAACAAAATAGCAATGGACTGGAAGCCGCATATCGTTGGATACAACAATTAGACACCTGACAGTACAGCAGTGACACTGAAAAGACAACGAGAGCGGCCTACGGTCCCACTATTCTGTTTGAAACCGGAAGCAACGTTAGATAGTAGGCAACGCTCCGGAGTGGGAAACCACACCACACCAACATCAATGGCGATCAATATGGAATCCGGGCAACAGCAACACACAACACACATAGCACACGACAAAGATAACAGTAGCATAAAACACCAACATAGCAACACAAAGACACACAAACACACACCAACAAACAAACATGCACCAAACTCGGCATAAAAAACTAACATGAAATCACAACGCCAATGACATCTCAAACCAAACCAACTACTTTTAGTGCAAAAGTAGCTAGTTTACGCAACACGAAAGCAAGCACAACACACACAGCACTAAAGACAGTCTGACACACAACACGCACATATAACACAATACAAAAAGCACTTACCACTTCATCATTCGCAGCTGCCCGGAGCAGGTAGACAAATCTGAAATAGAAAATAAAAGTTAGTATAAGAATAATAAAAGTAGATATATATTGAACAGAAACAGAATTTAGTAATAAACAAGAGCATAAACATGACACTGTAGTTATATACTATAGTATATTCACTAACAGCGTCAGAGTAGTAGTAATATAAGAATATATATTGTACAATAGAAAAATAGAATTAGGCTACCTTTTAAAACTTGTGTACGTCGCTAAGGAAATAGATATAAGATACTAGCATAATCGAAAAATAGATGTTAGGCTACTTGATGTTATAACCTTAGAATCAAATAATTTGAGTCAAAATTGTATAAAATTGTATTAGAATTTAGAATAAAACATGTCAAACATAAGACATAAAAATTTAGGCAATCAAAATTAATGTAAGTAGTACGTAAGAAACTTGTAAAAATAGAACTTAAGAGCTTGTAATGAAGAGAATAATAAATAAAGCTAAAACACTGTACCAACCCTTTTTTTTTTTTTTTTTTGATAACGCAGGGGGAATGTCTTTTCTTGTGACACTGCCTCGGGCCCGGGGGGGGGGTTGACCGAGGGGTGTGTGAGACTCCCAGCGGTCGGAATCTCCACGCATGGCTACGATGAGCGTAGCAGTCGCGAGATTCCGTCCGCCAGACTACCCACTAAACCTAACCTGCGCCCCTACTCCCTAGCGCTTTTATGGGGCGTCACAGGATATAGACCGTAGGTACACGACTGTGACGCCCCGACGCATGGCTTTACTCCCTAGAGTGGCCCTCGGGGAAGGCCACCCTCTTCACCAATAGGGGGGGAAGTCCCGCGGGTGCCCCCGGACCCGCGGGCCCCTATGATGGAACTCCTATGGGGGGAGGAGGTGAGCATACCGACGCATCCGGCGGCCTACGCGCCGCCGGCGGATCGGGTCCGCGTCCGCTTCCTCCTCCCTCTCCCTTTCTGCGACCTCCTTCTGGAGCAGGACAGACTCACAGAAGGAGGCCACTGCCGCCCAACCGTCCTCACTCCGCAGCATGGCGACGACCATGCTTTGGAGTGAGTCGACACGCCCAACCACACTCTCCATTTCATGACGCTGAGGTCCCCAGGCGGCGCACTCCGCCAGCGTATGGATCGCCGTATCCTCGGGTGCGCCGCAGTGCTGACACTCCGGTGTCGGTTCACGCCCCGCAGTACGATGCAGATACTTACCGAAACAGCTATGCCCGGTAAGTATCTGCACCATCCTGTATGTTAGGGTCCCCCTACTACGTTGGACCCAACGCGACAGGTGGGGGCGGACCGCCTCCACCGTCGCAGCACCAGCCACTGGGGACCTCAGGTCCTCCTCCCATTTAACCATCAGGGCCGCGGTCGCTTCGGCCCTGACTTTCTTCACCTCTGCCAGGCACGGCCTCAATCCTCTCTCTCGGGCATCTTGGCGGAAGCGGAACACGCTGGCGAGCGTCTCCGCTTGGAACTCCCAAGGCGGATCGCCCGCCAGGAGTGTTGCCGCCGTCCAAGACACCGTACGGTACCCCCGAATGGCCCTCACCGCAAGGACGCGCTGACAGCGTCTCAACAACGTCCTGTTCTTGCGGTGAAGGGCCTGACTCCACACGGGGGCACCGTACAGTGCCATACTCCGTAAGATGCCCGAGTACAACATCCTGCAGGCCGCACCTGGCCCTCCCACATTCGGCAGGAGCCTGGCCAGGGCAGCGGCGGCCCTTAGGAGTCTCGGGGTCAACTGAGCGAAATGAGCCCCGAAACTCCACTTCCCATCCAGGACGAGGCCCAAATATTTCATTTGGGCCTCTACCGCCACTGCCACTCCCTGGACGACGACGTGCGTGTCCCGGGGTGGTCTCCTACGACGCCCGTGGAACATCAGGGCCTCAGTTTTCTCGGCGGAGACTCTGAGGCCCAGACGCTGCATCCTCCCAACGACCAATGCAGCGGATGCATTGGCTAACTCCACGGACTCTTCGTAGGTTCCACCCCGGGCCGTGATGAGGGTATCGTCTGCGTAACAGATTACCCCCATCCCGGGCAGGACTGGCTCTCGGAGGAGCCAGTCGTATCCGATGTTCCACAGGATCGGACCCAGAACCGATCCCTGTGGAACACCGCACACCACACGCCGACGCCCAGCGATCTGGCCATAGCCGCCCCCCTCCCAGAGGACGAATCTGTCCCGGAGGTATGCCTCCAACAACCTCATGAGGTACTGAGGCACTCCCTGGTACCGGAGTGCCTCCAGTATCGTCTCGAACGGGAGGCTGTTGAAGGCGTTCGCTATATCTAGCGATACCGCCAGGACAGACTCCTCTAACCCCTCTGCCTCTCTCGTGAGGCACTTTAACGCATCCAGGGCGTCCAACGTGGAGCGCCCTGGCCTAAACCCATACTGTGCCTCCGAGAGACCAGGCCCGTCGTTGGTGATGTGCTTGACGAGGCGACTGGCCAATATCTTTTCAAAGATCTTGGCCACCTCGTCAAGCAAGACGATGGGCCTGTATGCAGAGGGGTCGTCCGGGGGGCGACCCTCCTTGGGGATCAGGCATAGCCGGCCCTCCTTCCACTGCTTCGGGAACTCACCTGTTCTGATGCAGGCATCATACAGTCCCCGAAGCTGGCCGCCGAGATGTTTGGCGGCCAGGAAGAGGGCCCGGCCTGGTACCCCATCCGGCCCTGGTGCCGTCCTACGACCTTTGAGGCGATCCAGGGCCGTTTCTAGCTCCTCTTCTGAGACGGGGGGAGGTGCCGTCTCAGAAGTAATAATCCCAGGAGGAGGATTCATCTCGGGAGGAGTATGAGCTCCCGGGTCCGGGAAGAGTCCGTCCACAATCCTTTCAAGGACCCCGTCTGGTAGGGACTCCGTTATCGGGGCGGCAAAGGCGCGTAGCTTTTTGCGCGCCGCCCGATACGGACGTCCCCAGGGGTCCCTGTCCAGAGACTCCAGTAATTCTTCCCGTGCCCGGGCCTTCGCCTGGCATATTGCCACGCGAAGGGCCTTTTTGGCAACCCCATACTCCTCCCCTAGTCTGATCTCCTCCTCCAACTCCGGAGGAAGCCGACGCCGGCAGCGCTTAAGAGATCGGTGCAACCTTTGAGCTGCCTCTCGCAGGGCACCGATCTCTGCAGTCCACCAATGGACGCTGCCAGCGCCGACGCGACCGAGGCATAGAGGCATCGCATACCCTTTTCAGGGTTATGCGCATGCGCTCCGCCAATTCCTCCGGAGTTCCGCCCTGTTCCGGATTGGTCCAGCCCTCGACGACCGCCGTCTCCTCAGCCAGCTCAGGATTGAGCCGGCTGACGGTCCAGCGCGGGAACTGCCCGTGGCCCCGTGGGGGGTCTGTCACCATGCTGGGAGGAGGGGAGACCTCGAACCTAATGTACAGATGGTCCGAGAGCGTCTCCACCTCCTCCTCAACTGCCCAGTTCGCCACCCTGCGTGCGATCGCATGGGAAGCAAACGATAGATCCACAATGGATCCACCCCGCGATCGCACGCAGGTGTGGACCGATCCTCGATTGAGGAGTGACAGACCGCTTTGTAACGCCCACGTTTCCACGAGTGTACCCCGCGCGTTGGTGACGGTGTTCCCCCAGGAACGGGATTTTGCGTTGAAGTCACCGAGGACAAACGTTGCCCTCGGCGACTGTCTCGCCACGGCGGCCCTGACGGAGTCCAAGAACGTCTCGAACTCCGCCAGGGATCGGTTCGGGGAGAAGTACACACCGATGATGGTGTACTCTCCCCAACCTGCCACCGCGTAACCCCGTCCCCTCTCGATGGAAATGAGAGGGGGGCTAGTGCCTGTTCTAGCTATCACCGCCACCAGGCCGTCGAGGTCCCCTACCCAGTTATCCTGGGAGGGGATGTAGTACGGCTCCGACACCACAGCTGGACCAATCCTCCACTCCGCCATCGACTGCAGGAACAAGTCCTGAGCCCCGGCGGAGTGGTTTAAATTCCCCTGGAGGAATCTCGTATGCTGTACAGGCATCAGTCAGACATACGAGACTCCCCCCCTGTTCTGACCTCCCTACCTCCGAGCCTATTGGCCGGGGGGACAAACTTGCCGGCGACAGTGGCAGGCCGGCAGCGCCTGGACATTGTCGTGTGGTCTGCCCGACGCCCTGCTTCGGCACACACCACACAGTGTGCCTTTGCCGACCTGCACTCGTACATGATGTGACCGCTCTTCCCGCAGCGGTAACACATGTCCGATTTATCCCCCCGGCCCTCTGGGCACGTTGTCGTCATGTGCCCGATGGCGAGGCACCTGAAGCACCGCAGTGGGCGTTTTTCGTACGCCACCACTGCGGCCGAGGTGAAGCCGATCAAGAGATGACCGGCCTCAGCCAGGAGTTTCGCCACCGGGATGGGGCATTGGACCCATGACGAGCCAAGACCCCCCTGTTCAATCCCTATCCCCGATGCCCTTACCTGAGAGCGGGGACAATTCCCCACTCTCGCCACCTCCTCCTCGATTAGGTCCGAGGTGACGGAGTCGTCCAGGCCCGTTAGGTGGATTTCCCCCCGCTTCACGGGCCTGTAGATTTCCGCCACTCCGGCGAGTGCCCCCCGTAATAGTTCGGCCACCCGGTCCGCCAACTGCGCATTTTCGGGGCCGGGCGGAAACTGCAGCAACCTAGCGTCGTTGGCGGCCCGGAGGACCGTGAGCCCCTTCTTCAGCCCAAGGACGACGATATCGACGACGCCCTTCGCCTTGGCGAAGACGTCGCGATACGTCGTCCCCTTCGCTGCCGCCTCCGGTAGCAATTTGACCATCACTACCGGGGCCTTCTCCTCCGTAAGGCTCTCCGGGTTCACTTTACCCGGGGGCCTGCCGCGTGCCTCCCTCCTGGTCTCCCTCCTTTTGTCCTCCCTTTGGGAGGTACGGGCTTGGGTTGGGGGTTGGGTGGACTGGGGGGGGCCGAAGTGTTCGGTCCCCTGCCCGCTCCCTTCCCCTTTCCCTTCCCTTTCTTCCCGGCTCCCACCACGGTCCACTCATTGTCCGTGGGGGGAGCTGATGACTCCTGGGGGGCAAATCCAGGAATCTGGGACCTCGGAGTCCTGAGAGCAGGAAACTCCTTGGTCCCGGTCCTCGATGGGCCCGCTACCGCGGCCTTTTTCGGCGGCGGACGTGATGGCCCAGCTTTGGGAGGTGGGGGGATCACCTCCCCATCCGTCCCTGCGTCGACCGTCATCGCCTCCGTGTCGGAGGTAATGGGGTGGCGAACAACCCTCGGGGGGGGGTTAGTCCCCCCCTTCTTCTTCTTGTCGCCCGCCAGCGGTGGGCGGAGGACCTTCGCTGGAAGCAGACGGTCCTCGATCACCGCTAGGCGGGCATCCACCAAGTTCCCCACAGAGGTTATTATTGCCCTCTGCAGGGCGTCAAAATCAAATGGGGGGTGCTACCTGGGGGGGGGGGTACTTCCTGGGCGGGGGCAGCGGCCTTGTCCTTTTTGGCCGCTGCCTTCATATCACTAAACTCCCTGCGGTGGGCTTTTAGCTCCGCCCGCAGGGTGTCAATCTCCCTTTTCAACCGGAGGTTCTCCACTGACAACCTCCGGTTTTCCGCATCTAGGGACCTCGCAGACAGGTTTTCCACCACGTCTGCGAGGGTACCCGCCGCAAGTTTTAGCTTGCGGATGTACCCCCCTTTTAAATTGCCCGAGGTTTGGGCCACCTTATAGATGGAGGCCACTTGGGCCTTCGCCAGAGAGTGGAGATCCTCGGCGCCCATTCGTCCGAGGTCCATCTCCCTGGGGTCCGTCTCCCCGGAAATCTCCACTACGTCGGAGGACTCGTCCGACTTCTTCCTATAGGTCTCTCCCTTGGAAGAAGTCGCGGTCCTCACCGACTCCTCATTTTGCTTCACCTGCTCCTTGGCCTCGCGGATGAGGGCCTCCGACCGAGCCAGCAGCTCTTCAGAGGCCTTCCCCGAGTACCGGAGCACGGCTCCACGTCCGCTACTTCGCGGCCCGGTGCGGCTTTTGTACACGCGCCGGGCTGCCACCACCATTCTCTTGGCTGACACATCTGTGTCAGCCTCGTCCTCCCCCGTCCCGGGTCTTACCCGGGACGACACGTCCGACTCGGGGTCAGATTCCGCTCGTGAGTGGCCGCTGAGCCTCTTACGAGCGGTAATCTTCCCCGCAATGACTCCCGAAATTGCCCCTTTGATGGCACTCGCATCGGAGTCCTCCATCGTCAGGGGGCCCCCCTAGGGGGGGGGACAACCTAAAAGTCCAGTAAGCACGCCAAGTAATCCGTTCGAGCAGAAACAATCCCAAAAAACACGCCAAGTCGTCAAGTTTCGAAGAAACAGTCCGGTAAGCAAAGCCAAGTGATAAAACTAGTGTAGAATCCCAAATATCCTTTAAACGAGCCAAGTTGTCGATAAGGATACCAGAAACACCACATATAACGCCAAGAAGATAACCACCAAAAAAGGTCAAAAGGTAAGTCGAATTACTCCACCACGTTAAAAAGGTAAGTCGAATTACTCCACCACGTTCCGTGCCCGTGCAATGAGGCTTCAACTCCTGGCACGGTTGTCCGGGCCCGGGCTTCCCCGGGTAAGTTATATCAACTCGTGGACACGGAAAACGCCACGAATTGACTCCCTACGTCACTCCGGTTAAGGTAGTGCCGTGAACTCCCAGTGCGCATCGTGGTACGGCTTTCCGTTGAAATGAATGTTTGCACACCCATCCAAGTACTGACCGCACCAAGCGACGCTTAACAATCATGATCGACTAGCTAATGCACGTTCCACTGTGCCAACTAGCCGCTCACACTTTTTTTTTTTTTTTTTTGTTAACGCAGGGGGAATGTCTTTTCTTGCGACATTTCCTCAGGCCCGGGGGGGGGTGACCGAGGGGTATGTGGGACTCCCAGCGGCCGGAATCTCAACGCATAGCTACGATGATCGTAGCAGTCGCGAGATTCCGTCCGCCGGACTACCCACTAAACCTACCTGCGCCCCTTCCCTCGCGCTTTTACGGGGCGTCACAGGATATAGTCCATAGGCACACTACTGTGACGCCCCTACGCATGGCTAAACCCCAGGATGGCCCTCGGGGAAGGCCATCCTCTTCACCGATAGGGGGGGAAATCCCGCGGGTGCTCCCGGACCCGCGGGCCCCTATGATGGATCCCTAGGGCGGGAGGAGATGGGCGTAGCGACCCCTGCGCCGGCCTGTGCGCCGCCGGCGAATCGGGTCTGCCGCCGCATCTTCCTCCCTCTCCCTTTCGGCGGCCTCCTTCTGGAGCATTACCGCTTCACAGAAGGAGGCCACTGCCGCCCAACAGTCCTCGCTCCGCAGCATGGCGGCTACCATGCCTTGGAGCGAGTCGACTGCAGGGGGAATGTCTTTGGACACCATCCTCGGGTCCTTCGGGGGAAGGGCCAAAATGCAGGCATAAGGCCTGCATCGAGGGTGTGTGGGACTCTCAGCGACCGGTCCTCCACGCTGGCTTCTAAAACGAAGTTGTCGCGAGAAACGGTCGCCAAACTACCCACTAAACCTAAACCTGCGCCCCATTTATAGCGCTTTTACGGGGCGTCATGGGATCTTGTACAGAGTAACTGCACCATGACGCCCCTACACCCTGTAACTGGGTCACCCCGGGGAGCAGAGTGACCCACTTCGTACAGCAGGGGGGGGAAGTCCGCTGTCGCCCCCGTGACAGCGGCCCCCTGTGACGGTAATTATGGGAGGAGAAGATGCGCGTAGCGGCGCCTGCGACCGCCGGTCCGCCTCCTGCGGATGGGGTCCGCGTACGCGTCCTCCTCCCTCGCTCTTTCAGCGGCCTCCTTCTGCGACATGACGGATTCGCAGAAGGAGGAGACCGCAAGCCAAGATTGTTGACCCTGGAGCATCGCTTCGACCATGCTACGAAGCGAGCTCACAGGGCCAACGACGTTCTCTAGGAGGGCCCTTTGGGGTCCCCAAGCGGCGCACTCCACGAGCGTGTGAAACGCCGTGTCTTGGAGTGCGCCGCACTCGTGGCAAGACGGGGAAGGTTCCCGCCCAACTATTTGGTGCAGATACTTACCAAAGCAACCGTGCCCGGTAAGTATCTGCACCATCCTGAACGTCAAGGTCCCGCATTTCCGCGAGACCCAACGAGCCAGGTGGGGCCGGATTGCCTCCACCGTCACGATTCCAGCTTCTGGGGACCCCAGGTCCCTCTGCCAAGAGCGGATCAGGGCCTCGGTCGCCTGGGCCCTGATCATTCTAGTTTCTGCCGGGCACGGCACCTCTCCTCTCGCCCGTGCATCCTGCCGGGAGCGGTACACTGCTGCGAGCACCTCCGCCTGGAGATTCCAGGGCGGATCACCCGCCAGCAGTGTTGCCGCCGTCCACGACACAGTACGGTACCCTCGAATGGACCTCACCGCCAGGACCCTCTGAGCTCGCCTCAGCAGAGTCCTGTTTTGCCGGTGAAGTGCATGAATCCATACGGGGGCCCCGTACAATGCCATACTCCGGAGGATGCCAGCGTACAACTTCCTTGTCGCCGCGCCCGGCCCTCCCACGTTCGGAAGGAGCCTGGCCAGGGCGGCAGCGGATTTAATTAACCTCGGGGCGAGCTGGGTGAAATGGGCCCCGAAGTTCCATTTACCATCTAGTACAAGCCCCAGATATTTCATCTGGGGCTTGACCGCTACCGCAACACCTTGGACGACGATGCGCGCGTCCCGGGGTGCACGTCTATGTGGTCTATGGAACATGAGGGCCTCTGTTTTTTCAGGAGAGACCCTCAGGCCAAGACGCCGGATTCGTTCGACCACCAACGCCGTTCCGGCGTCGGCGAGTGCCATAGACTCTTCATAGGTTCCGCCCCGGGCCGTGACGAGGGTGTCGTCTGCAAAGCAGAGCACCCCCATCCCGGGCAGTACTGGCTCGCGGAGGAGCCAGTCGTAGCCGATGTTCCACAGGATCGGACCCAGCACCGACCCTTGTGGAACGCCGCACGCGACGCGTCGTCTTCCTATAACCTGGCCAGTTCGGCCGCCCTCCCAGAGGATGTACCTGTCCTGGAGGTAGGCCTCCAACAGCCTCGTGAGATACGGGGGGACTCCGTGGGACAGGAGCCCTGCCCTTATTGTCTCGTGAGGGAGACTGTTGAAGGCGTTCTTGATATCAAGAGAGACCGCCAGGACGGACTCCTTCATGTGATCCGCCTCTCTCGTGAGGCTCCGTAGCGCGTTCAGGGCGTCCAGTGTCGAACGTCCCACCCTGAAACCATATTGAGCCTCAGAGAGCCCAGGCCCATTGGTGTCCAAATGACGAACGAGGCGACCGGCCAGGATCTTCTCAAAGACCTTGGCCGCCTCGTTAAGCAAGATGATGGGCCTGTAGGCGGATGGATCGTCGGGAGGGCGACCCTCCTTCGGAAGCAGGCATAGCCGGCCCTCCTTCCACTGCTTCGGGAACACGCCTGACCTGATACAGGTATTGAAAAGTTCCCGAAGCTGGCCGCGTAGGTGTTTAGCGGCCAGAAAGAGGACTCGGCCCGGGACCCCGTCAGGTCCCGGCGCTGTCTTTCGGCCCCGGAGGCGCTCCAGGGCCACTTCTAATTCTTCTTCGGAGACGAGGGGAGGCTCCATCTCCGAATGAACGGGGTGTGGAGGATTCATTTCTGGGGGAGTGAAGGCTCCCGGGTCTGGGAAGAGTCCGTCTATAACGGAGCTAAGGACCCCCTCTTCGAGCGACGCTGTGACCGGAATGGTGCAAGCCCGCATCGTTTTACGGGCCATCCGGTACGGACGCCCCCAGGGGTCCCCATCGAGGCTCTTTAGCATCTCTTCCCGGCACCGGGTCTTCGACTGGATGATGGCCAGTCGAAGAGCCTTTTTGGCAGCCCGATGCTCCCCGATAAGACGATTTTCCTCCACATAGTCCGGAGGTAGTCGGCTCCGACGGCGTTTGAGGGACCGGCGTGCTCTGAAGGCTGCCTCCCTCAGGTCACCGATCTCGGCGGTCCACCAATAGACCGCCTTACGCTGTGGAGGCCGACGCGACCGAGGCATCGCAGCATCGCAGATCCTTACGAGGGTTCTGCTCATGCGCTCTGCCAGTACCTCCGGACCCCCGGAACTAATTGGATTGACCCAGCTCTGGACGATTGCCATCTCCTCAGCTAGCTCTGGATCGAGCCGGCCGAGGGCCCAGCGCGGAAACCGGCCGTGACCGCGTGGGGGAACCGAGATCGTGCTCGGAGGAGGGGAGATCTCGAATCTGATAAAGCGGTGATCAGAAAGAGACTCCGCCTCCTCCACGACTCTCCATCCGTCCACCCTGCTTGCGATCGCGTGGGTGACGAACGACAGGTCTATTACAGAACCACCCCGCGCTCGCACGCAGGTGTGGACCGCTCCTCGGTTTAGCAGCGACAGGCCGGATTGGAGCGCCCACGCTTCAACGGCCCGTCCCCTCGCATTGGTGGCGACGTTTCCCCAGGAACGAGATTTGGCATTAAAATCGCCGAGGACGAAGATCGACCTCGGCGACAGCCTGATCACGGCGGCCCTAACGGAATCTAAGAAGGCCTCAAACTCCGCCAGGGGACGGTTGGGGGAGAAGTACACGCCTATGACGGCGTGCTGACCCCAACCTGCCACCGCGTAACCCCGTCCCCTCTCTATGATAGAGAATGGGGTGCCACAGCCCGATGTGGCGACCACCGCCACCGTTTTGTCCAGATCCCCAACCCAGTTGCCTAGGTCGGGGACGTAGTAAGGCTCGCTTACTACGGCCAGGTCAATCCCCCACTCCGCCATGGTCTGCATGGCACTCCCTCGGGCCCTGGGGGAGGGTGACCGAGGGGAGTGTGGGACTCCCAGCGCAAGGGATCTCCACGCATCACTACCGCCGCGGGCGGTAGTAGTCGCGAGATCCCGTCCGCCGGACTACCCACTAAACCTAACCTGCGCCTCTTTCCCACGCTTTTACGGGGCGCCACGAGAACTAGAGCGGTGCTACTACATTCGTGACGCCCCTACGTCTGGCAATCTTCAGGACACCCCGAAGGCAAGGTGCCCTGTTTCATCAACAGGGGGGGAAGTCCGCGGGTCCCCCCGGCCCCCGCGGCCCCCTGTGACGGCACTAAGGGAGGTGGGCTGCGTAGCGACGCCGCCGGCCGCCAGTCCGCCGTCGCCGGATCGGGTCTGCGTACGCATCCACCTCCCTGGTCCTCTCCGCGGCCTCCTTCAGGGACATTACCGTCTCGCTGAAGGAGGAAACCGCTCTCCATCCGTCCTCGCTCGACAGCATGGCTTCTACCAACTGCTGGAGCGAGGACACAGGACCGACAATACTATCTAGCTGATGACGCTGAGGTCCCCAGGCGGCGCACTCCACCAGCGTGTGATACGCTGTATCGTTGGGTGCGCCGCACTCTGCACATTCTGGCGTCGGTTCACGCCCCGCTGTCTGATGCAGATACTTACCGAAGCACCCATGCCCGGTAAGTATCTGCGTCAGCCTGTACGTTAGGGTCCCGTACTTCCTCGAGACCCAACGAGACAGGTGGGGGCGGACCGCCGCCACCGTCTCTGCTCCTGCTTCTGGGGTCCTCAGGTCATCAGCCCAAGCGATGTTCCTCCTCACCTCTGTCCGGAGGATGCCGACGCCGGCAATTCTTCAGAGTTCGGCGAGCGCGAAGGGCTGCCTCCCTCAGGCTGCCGATCTCCGCGGTCCACCAGTAAACCGCTGGTTTCCGCCGACGTCGACGCGACCGTGGCATCGAGGCATCGCAGACCCTCGTAAGGGTTCTGCGCATGCCCTCCGCCAGATCCTCCGGACAGGTGTTTCTCTCTCGGTTGGTCCAGCCCTGGACGACGGCCATTTCCTCAGCCAGCTCGGGGTCGAGCCGGCTGATGGCCCATCGAGGGAACTGGCCGTGGCTACGTGGGGGGTTTGACCCTATCACATTAGGAGGAGGGGAGACTTCAAACCTTATATAGAGGTGGTCTGACAGAGTCTCCACCTCCTCCTCGACTTTCCAATTCATCACCCTGCGTGCGATCGCATGGGTGGCAAACGACAAATCTACTACGGAGCCACCCCGCGCTCGCACGCAGGTGTGGACCGAACCTCGGTTCAAAAGGGTCAAACCACTTTGAAATGCCCACGTTTCCACAGCCAGTCCCCTCAATTCGGTGACAGTGTTTCCCCAGGAGCGGGATTTGGCGTTGAAGTCGCCGAGTACGAACGTCGCCCTCGGCGACTGTCTGCCCACGGCGGCCCTGACAGAATCCAAGAAACGCTCGAATTCTGCCAGGGGTCGGTTGGGGGAAAAGTACACACCTATGAAGGTGTGCTCCCCCCACCCTGCCACCGCGTAACCCCGCCCCCGCTCGATCTCGATGAGCGGGGTGCCAGCGCCCGAACTGGCCACCACTGCCACCGTGTCGTCCAGGTCCCCAACCCAGTTGTTCTGGATGGGGACGTAATACGGCTCCGATATTACGGCCAGACCAACCTCCCACTCCGCCATGGACTGCAGGAGAAGATCCTGGGCCCCGGCGGAGTGGTTCACATTTCCTTGGAGGAGTCTAATATGTCGTCCGGGCATTTTAATGAGACATATTAGACACCTCCTGGTGTCTCCCTACTCCGACGTTCGCCGGAGGCACGAACTTGCCGCGGACGTGTGGAGGGAGGCAGCCCCTCGACAACGCCACGTGGTTTGCGTCGAGACCAGACTCGGCGCAAACCACGCAGTGAGCATTCGGCTCAGTACATTGAGCGACCCTGTGTCCGCTTCTGCCGCAGCGGAAACACAGGGCCGACCTGTCCACACGCCCGTCCGGGCACATCACTGTTATATGGCCCGTGTAGAGGCACCGCATACAGCGTATGGGTCGCCTCTCACGGGCCGACACCTCCGCTGAGCTGAAGCCCACGCAAATGTGCTTCAGCTCAGTGAGTAACTTGGCGACCGGTATGGGGCACTGGACATAGGCAGCGCCCATCCCCCCCGGTCCCACACCAATACCGCCAGACTTTACTTGCTCGCGAGGGCAGTTCCCTGCGCGAGCGATGGCCTCCTCTAACAACCATGGCGTGACCGAGTCGTCAAGCCCTGTGACACGAATGTCCCCTTTCTTCACAGGCCTGGCGACCTCGGCCACGCCTGTTAGTACAGCACTGAGGGCCAAAGCCAACCGGTCGGCCTTCTCAATGCCCTCCGGCCCTGGTGGCAGCTCCAAGAGCCGGGCATCGCTGGCCGTCCGGTTGATCTTAAGGCCCTCTTTGAGGCCCATCACTTGCAGGTCCACTACCTTCGCGGCCTGCTCAAAGATCTGGCGGTATCTCCCCCCGTTTGTCACGGCCTCGGGCAGCAGCGTCACCATGACCGCCGCTGCCTTTGCCTCCACCAACGGAGCCGGTCGCCTTGGAGGGGGTCTCCTGACCGGCTCGTTCCTCCATTGGGGAGCAGAGGTCAAGAGGCGCAAAAGAGGGGGCGGGGTATCCCCCCGCTCTTCCCTCGCCGCAACCTTCTCCCTCTGCCCCTTCTCCCGCCTCCTACCACCGTCCACTCCGTCGGTGCCCTCCTGGGCGTGGGTAGAGAGCAGTGGGGGGAGTCGACCACATAGGGGGGGTTGGAGCCACCCCCTGTCTTCTGGGGGCCCTCTGGACTCCAGAGGGACCCGGTTTCTGGGTGGGGCGTGGAGGGCCCACAACTTTTGCATACGACGGGGGAGCGGGGGCCGCCGCCGTCGGTATTGGCTCTACACTCCATCGCCAGGGACTCCGCTAAGATCGTCAGAGACCCTGGGAGGAGGAGCCATGGGAGGTTTGGCACCCGAAGTCCCGGGTGCCACCTTAGGCCGCTTGTCCGCGGCGAGAGGCGGGCGTATAATCGGGGGGGGGAGTAACCGATCTTCAAGGCCCGCGAAGCGGGCGTTGATGAACTCCCCCATCGACATGATGATGGAGCGCTTCAGCTCCTCAACGTCGAATGGGGGAGATTCGTTATTGGGTCTCCCCCCCTCTTTCTGGGGATGGGGCCCTCCGTCACTGGCCGCGGCCTCCTTGGCCGCAGCCTCCCTTGCCGCGGCCTCCTTGGTCGCGGCTTGGTCTTTGGCCCTGGCCTCCTTGGCCACGGCCTTCTCTTTTTCCGCGGACTCTTTGGCCGCGGTCTTCATCTCTTCGAACTCCCTACGGTACGACCGAATCTCGGCCCGTAGGGAGTCCACCTCGCGCTTGAGCTTCAGGTTGTCGAGGCTCAGTTTCCTGGTTTCGGCGTCGACGGTCCTCCTGGTGAGACTCTCAGTCACCTCCATGAGGGCCGCCGCCGCCTCCTTCAACTTCTTGACGTAACCCCCCTTGAGGTTCCTCGAGGTCTGGGCCACATTATATATGGCCGCCACGTGGACGCCGGCCATGGTGCGGAGTTCCTCCGCATCCATGAGGTCGACGTCCGTCTGCCTCGGGTCCATCTCGGGGGGTACGTCTACTATTTCTTCAGGCGCAGAGGCCTTCGTCTTCTCGCCAGCGTTCTGGCGGAGGTCACTGACAAAGGCCTCTACCTGAGCCTCGACATCCGCGGTCTCCTCGCGGGACAGCGTTGTCCCCACGCTGTGCTCCCCGGTAACGGGCTCCCAGAAGCACCTTGGTGCGCCGGGTCCCTGGCTTCTGGGTGTCCTCTTGGGTCACCACCTTCCTTCCCGACTTGTCCGAGTCGGAGCCAACATTTTCTCCGCGGGAGCGTGCGTTAGTCCGTTTCTGGACCTCGCACACTCCCGAGGCGCGACTCTGCACCGAGTCGGCCATCAAGAGGCCCCCCCCCCCAGGGGAAATCCGTTTGAGGACTAAGCCGCGACAGGCATAGAAGCCTGGGGGGATGTTCGCGACCCGTGTGAGTGTGTGGGATTCGCCAGATCGGGGGTGGCACTAGCGTGCCCGGTCAGAACCGGTGCCACGCTATTGCCACTCCCCAGTTAGGGATACCCACTAAAACCCCTGGGTGTTCCGTCCTGCGCCTTATGCCAGGGCTCCTATGCCAGGGGACGTGTCCCCTGGCTACTTCTAGGTCTGATCCGTGCGTGGGGCGGTCTGTAACGCGCCCCACGGGAAGAGAGATGAGCGCGCGCGGAACACTCGCGCTCTCATCTCGACGGCATGTGCGGGTGAGTGAGAACCCCTATACCCCTAGGGGCCCCACCCGCGCCGCCCGCTTACGGCGGCCGAAGGTCACTATCCGACCTCCGACGTCGGCGCGTCCTCCTTTGGCGGGAGCGGAGCAGGGAATTACGCTCACGCTCCCGTTCCGCCTCCTCCTTCGCAAACATAACCTGCTCGCAAAAGGAGGAGACGGCGTCCCATCCGGTGGAGCTCCCGACCATGGTGCGTACCACGGCCGGGAGCGAGGTGTCACATCCGGTATGGGCGACGAGCTCCCGGCGCTGCTCCGTCCAGGCTGGACACTCCTGGAGTGTGTGCAACGCCATGTCCTCGTCGCCCGTGTCACAATGATGGCACCCTGACGTGGCCTCGCGGCCGAGGCGACACAGGTACCTTCCGAAGCAACCATGCCCCGTCAGGACCTGCGTCAGCCTGAACGTCAGGGTGCCGTGACGTCGTCCAATCCATTCTTGCAGGACGGGCCTCACCGCCTCAATTGTGGCGGGGCCCGCCCTGGGGCGTCTTAGGCGTTCTTCCCAGACCCCCACGGCTACCTGGCGGAGCTCCGACCGGCACGCCTCGATTTCGCGAGGCGCGGGTCTGGTGCCCCTAGCCAGGGCCTCTTTGCGCCACACATACAGTGACGCCAGGACCCTGGCTTCCAGGTCCCATGGGGGGGATCCGGCGAGTAGCGAGGCCACTTCGAAGGACACCGTACGGTATCCTCTTATTGCTCTGACGGCCAATATGCGTTGCGCTTGACGCAACAGCGCCGCGTTTTTGGCCGTCAGGCGGTCCGACCACACTGGGGCCCCGTAAAGGGCCATCGAACGTACGATGCCTTCGAAGAGTTTCCGGCACGTGGCGTTAGGCCCCCCGACGTTGGGGAGCAGGCGCGAGAGCGCACCGGCTGCCCCCTTGAGTCTGGGGAGCAGCTGCCGAAAGTGTGCCGAAAAATCCCATCGGCTATCGAGGACCAATCCCAGGTATTTCATGGTTCCACCGATGCCGATGCGGATGCCTCCTACTGTAATGCAACTGTCCGGAGGTGGACGATTACGAGGACCGTGAAACATCACGGCCTCGGTCTTCTGTAACGCCACCTCCAGACCAAGACGCCGGATCCTGCCTACTATTGTCGACACCCCAGCCGTGCCTAGAAGGCACGCCTGCCGATGGGTCCTCCCGCGCGCGGCGATCAGCGTGTCGTCTGCGTAACATACGACGCTGACGCCCGGGAGAACCCGACACCTCAAGGTCCGCGGCATTCCGCCTGCGTCAACTAGCCACTCATGGCTTCCCAACCTTTTTTTTTTTTTTTTTTGATAACGCAGGGGGAATGTCTTTTCTTGCGACACTCCCTCGGGCCCTGGGGGAGGGTGACCGAGGGGAGTGTGGGACTCCCAGCGGAATGGATCTCCACGCATAACTACCGCCGAGGGCGGTAGTAGTCGCGAGATCCCGTCCGCCGGACTACCCACTAAACCTAACCTGCGCCTCTTTCCCACGCTTTTACGGGGCGCCACGAGAACTAGAGCGGTGCTACTACATTCGTGACGCCCCTACGTCTGGCAATCTTCAGGACACCCCGAAGGCAAGGTGCCCTGCTTCATCAACAGGGGGGGAAGTCCGCGGGTACCCCCGGTCCCCGCGGCCCCCTGTGACGGCACTAAGGGAGGTGGGCTGCGTAGCGACGCCGCCGGCCGCCAGTCCGCCGTCGCCGGATCGGGTCTGCGTACGCATCAACCTCCCTGGTCCTCTCCGCGGCCTCCTTCAGGGAGATTACCGTCTCGGTGAAGGAGGAAACCGCACTACATCCGTCCTCGCTCGACAGCATGGCTTCAACCAAGTGCTGGAGCGAGGACACAGGACCGACAATACTTTCTAGCTGATGACGCTGAGGTCCCCAGGCGGCGCACTCCACCAGCGTGTGATACGCTGTATCGTTGGGTGCGCCGCACTCTGCACATTCTGGCGTCGGTTCACGCCCCGCTGTCTGATGCAGATACTTACCGAAGCACCCATGCCCGGTAAGTATCTGCGTCAGCCTGTACGTTAGGGTCCCGTACTTCCTCGAGACCCAACGAGACAGGTGGGGGCGGACCGCCGCCACCGTCTCAGCTCCTGCTTCTGGGGTCCTCAGGTCATCAGCCCAATCTTGGATCAGGGCCTCGGTCGCCAAGACCCTGATCCTTCTCACAACTGCCGGACACGGTCTCTCTCCTCTCTCTCTGGTGTCCTGTCGGTAGCGGTGCACTGCCGCGAGCACCTCCGCCTGGCGTTCCCAGGGCGGATCACTCGCGAGCAGTGTCGCCGCCGTCCACGACACTGTCCGGTACCCCCGGATGGCCCGCACCGCCAGGACCCTCTGAGAACGTCTCAGATGGGTCCTGTTCTTGCGGTGAAGAGCATCGACCCATACGGGGGCACCGTACAGGGCCATGCTCCGCAGGACACCAGTATATAACTTTCTACAGACCGTGCCCGGCCCTCCCACATTGGGTAAGAGTCTGGCCAGGGCGGCAGCGGCACCTAGCAATCTCGGGGCCAGCTGGGTGAAGTGGGCCCCGAAATTCCACTTTCCGTCTAGGACAAGGCCCAGGTACTTCATCTGGGCCTTTACCGCTACCGCCACTCCCTGGACGGCGACGTGCGTGCCCCGAGGCGGTTGTCTACGTCGTCCGTGGAACATGAGGGCCTCCGTCTTCTCTGCGGAGACCCTCAAGCCTAAACGGCGTATCCTTTCTACAACCAACGCCGTTGCGGCGTTGGCTAGTTCCACGGACTCCTCGTAGGTTCCGCCCCGGGCCGTGATGAGGGTGTCGTCGGCATAACAGATCACCCCCATCCCGGGCAGGACTGGCTCGCGGAGGAGCCAGTCGTAACCAATATTCCACAGGATCGGACCCAGCACCGAACCCTGTGGAACACCGCACACGACACGTCGCCTACCAGAGATCTGACCAAAACCGCCCTCCCAGAGGATATGTCTGTCTTGGAGGTACGCCTCCAACAGTCTGACAAGGTACAGAGGCACTCCCTGAGACCGGAGTGCCTCTAGAATCGTTTCGAAAGGTAGACTGTTGAAGGCATTTTGGATATCCAAAGATACCACCAAGACAGACTCCTCTATGCTCTCCGCCTCTCTCGTGAGGCTCCTTAATGCGAACAGGGCGTCCAGGGTTGAACGCCCCGCCCTGAAACCATACTGAGCCTCCGAGAGTCCAGGCCCGTCGGAATCCAGGTGCTGGACGAGGCGGCTCGCCAAGATCTTCTCGAACACTTTTGCCACCTCGTCCAACAGCACGATGGGCCTGTAGGCGGAGGGATCATCGGGAGGGCGGCCCTCTTTCGGGATGAGGCACAGCCGGCCCTCTTTCCACTGCTTCGGGAACTCACCTGTCCTGATGCAGGCGTCAAAGAGTTCCCGAAGCTGGCCGCCTAGATGTTTGGCGGCCAGGAAGAGGACCCGGCCTGGGACCCCGTCCGGTCCCGGTGCCGTTTTCCGGCCCCGGAGTCGATCCAGGGCCATTTCCATTTCTTCCTCGGAGACTGGGGGAGGATCAGTCTCCGAGGGTACAATCCGAGGAGGACACATCCTAGGAGGAGCAAAGGCTCCCGGGTCCGGGAAGAGTCCATCTATAATTCTGTTCAGGACCCCGTCCGGCAGGGACTCCGTAACCGGGGTGGAGCAGGCGCGCATTTTCTTGCGCGCCACCCGGTACGGACGTCCCCAGGGGTCCGCATCCAACGTGGATAGGATTTCTTCCCGAGCCCGGGTCTTCGCCTGACAAATGGCCACCTGAAGAGCCTTCTTGGCAACCCTATACTCCTCCAAGCGATGTTCCTCCTCACCTCTGTCCGGAGGATGCCGACGCCGGCAGTTCTTCAGAGATCGGCGAGCCCGAAGGGCTGCCTCCCTCAGACTCCCGATCTCCGCGGTCCACCAGTAAACCGCTGGTTTCTGCCGACGTCGACGCGACCGTGGCATCGAGGCATCGCAGACCCTCGTAAGGGTTCTGCGCATGCCCTCCGCCAGATCCTCCGGACAGGTGTTTCTCTCTCGGTTGGTCCAGCCCTGGACGACGGCCATTTCCTCAGCCAGCTCGGGGTCGAGCCGGCTGATGGCCCATCGAGGGAACTGGCCGTGGCTACGTGGGGGGTTTGACCCTATCACATTAGGAGGAGGGGAGACTTCAAACCTTATATAGAGGTGGTCTGACAGAGTCTCCACCTCCTCCTCGACTTTCCAATTCGTCACCCTGCGTGCGATCGCATGGGTGGCAAACGACAAATCTACTACGGAGCCACCCCGCGCTCGCACGCAGGTGTGGACCGAACCTCGGTTCAAAAGGGTCAAACCACTTTGAAATGCCCACGTTTCCACAGCCAGTCCCCTCAATTCGGTGACAGTGTTTCCCCAGGAGCGGGATTTGGCGTTGAAGTCGCCGAGTACGAACGTCGCCCTCGGCGACTGTCTGCCCACGGCGGCCCTGACAGAATCCAAGAAACGCTCGAATTCTGCCAGGGGTCGGTTGGGGGAAAAGTACACACCTATGAAGGTGTGCTCCCCCCACCCTGCCACCGCGTAACCCCGCCCCCGCTCGATCTCGATGAGCGGGGTGCCAGCGCCCGAACTGGCCACCACTGCCACCGTGTCGTCCAGGTCCCCAACCCAGTTGCTCTGGGCGGGGACGTAATACGGCTCCGATATTACGGCCAGACCAACCTCCCACTCCGCCATGGACTGCAGGAGTAAATCCTGGGCCCCGGCGGAGTGGTTTACGTTTCCTTGCAGGAGTCTAGTATGTCGTCCGGGCATATTAGTGGGACATACTAGACTCCTGCTGGTTCCTTGCTATCCCGACGTTCGCCGGGGGGACAAACTTGCCTCTCACATGCGGAGGGAGGCAGCCCCTCGACAGTGAGACGTGGTTTGCGTCGAGACCCGACTCGGCGCAAACCACACAGTGAGCGTTAGGCTCGGAGCATTGAGCGACCCTGTGTCCGCTTTTGCCGCAGCGGAAACACAGGGCCGACCTGTCAACTCGCCCATCCGGGCACATTACTGTGATGTGGCCCGTGTAGAGGCACCGCATACAACGTATGGGTCGCCTCTCACGGGCCGAGACCTCCGCTGAGCTGAAGCCCACGCAAATGTGCTTCAGCTCAGTCAGCATTTTCGCGACCGGGATGGGGCATTGGACGTAGGCAGCGCCCATCCCCCCCGGTCCCACACCGATACCGCCAGATCGAACATGCTCGCGAGGGCAGTTCCCTGCGCGAGCGATGGCCTCCTCTAATAACCAAGGCGTGACCGAGTCGTCAAGCCCTGTGACACGAATGTCTCCTTTCTTCACAGGCCTGGCGACCTCGGCCACGCCTGTCAATACTGCACTGAGGGCCAAAGCCACCCGGTCGGCCTTCTCGATGCCCTCCGGCCCTGGTGGCAGCTCCAAGAGCCGGGCATCGTTGGCCGTCCGGTTGATCTTAAGGCCCTCCTTGAGGCCCATCGCTTGCAGGTCCACTACCTTCGCGGCCTGCTCAAAAACTTGGCGGTATGTTACCCCGTTCCTAGCGGCCTCGGGCAGCAGCGTCACCATTACCGCTGCTGCCTTGGCCTCCACTAGCGGGGCCGGCTTCCTCGGAGGAGGTCTCCTCACCGGCGCGTATCCCTGCTGGGGGGCGGAGTATTGAGGTGCGGGGGTCAGGGCAGGGTATCCCCCTGCTCTTCTTGCGCCCCGTCCTCTCCCTCTGCCCCCCCTACCACCTCCCACCACTGTCCACTCACCCTGGTCTTCCTGGGAAGGGTAGGGAGCAGTGGGGGGGATCGACCACACTGGGGGGGCAGGAGCCACCCCCTGTCTTCTGGGGGCCCTCTGCACGCCGGAGGGGCCCGGTTTCGACGGCGGGCGCGGAGGGCCCACCACTTTTGCATACGACGGGGGAGCGGGGGTCGCCACCGGCGGGATTGGCTCACACTCCACCGCCAGGGGCTCCGTCAGATCGTCGGAGACCCTGGGAGGAGCAGCCGTGGGCGGCGTGGCACCCGAGGTCCCGGGTGCCGCCTTGTTTCTTTTGTCCGCCGCGAGCGGCGGACGGATGACCGGGGGGGGGAGTAGGCGGTCCTCAAGGCCCGCGAAGCGGGCGTTGATGAACTCCCCCATCGACAGGATTATGGAGCGTTTCAGCTCCTCCACGTCGAATGGGGGAGATTCGGTGGTTGAGCTCCCCCCCTTTTTCTGAGGCGGGGGCCCTTCGACACTAGTCGCGGCCTCCTTGGCCGCAACTTCCCTGGCCGCGGCCTCCTTGGTCGCGGCTTTCCCTTTGGCGGTGGCCTCCTTGGCCGCAGCCTTGTCCTTGGCCGCGGACTCCTTGGCCGCGGTCTTCATTTCCTCGAACTCCCTACGGTATGACCGAATCTCGGCCCGTAGGGAGTCCACCTCTCTCTTGAGCTTCAGATTGTCGAGGCTCAGTTTCCTTGTTTCGGCGTCGGCGGTCCTCTTGGAGAGACTCTCGGTCACCTCCATGGGGGCCGCCGCCGCCTCCTTCAATTTCTTGATATAACCCCCCTTGAGGTTCCCCGAGGTCTGGGCAACGTTGTAGATCGCTGCCACATGGACGCCGGCCATGGTGCGGAGCTCCTCCGCATCCAAGAGGTCGACGTCCGTAACCCTCGGGTCCATCTCGGGGGGTATATCCTTTCCTGAAGGCGCAGAGGCCTTCGTCTTCTTTTTAGCGTTCTGGCGGAGGTCGCTGACAAAGGCCTCTGCCTGAGCCTCGACATCTGCAGTCTCTTCGCGGGACAGCGTCGTCCCGACGCTTACTCCGCGGTGACGGGCCCCCAGGAGCACCTTGGCGCGCCGGGTCCCTGGCCTCTGGGTGTCCTCCTGGGTCACCTGCTTTCTACCCGACTCGTCCGAGTCGGATTCGGCATTCTCTCCGCGGGAGTGTGCGTTAGTCCGTTTCCGGATCTCGCACACTCCCGGGGCGCGACTCTGTCCCGAGTCGGCCATTAGTGGGCCCCCCCCCCCATGGGAGTGGAGAGGGATGAGTCCAGAGCAATCAACAGATCCAAAACAAGTGCAAAAACGAAGTCCAGTGAGAAAATCCAAGTAAAACAGTCAAATGTAGAAATCGATCAAAAAACAGGCAAATCCGGGTCAACAACTAAGCGAGAATGTCAAAGTCCATTAGGCAAGCCGAGTCGTCAACGATAAACAAAGGAAAAACCATCAAAGAAAAACTTTCGAAAAACTCCCAAATGTTGTTCACCCAAATGTTGTTCGAATTTATCCACCACTTATCGCACCCGTGCAATGAGGCTTCAGCTCCTGGCACAGTTGGCCGGGCCCGGGCTTCCCCGGGTAAGCTATATCACACTCGTGGGTACGATTAGCCACAAATTCATCTTTCTAAAGCTAACCGACACACAGTTTTTCCAATGTCAGGGGTCACCCATCCATGTACTGACTGCGGCCGGTGTCGCTTAACATTCGTGATCGGCTAGAGCGCGGCATTCCGCCTGCGTCAACTAGCCGCTCATAATGTTGTTCGAATTTATCCACCACTTATCGCACCCGTGCAATGAGGCTTCAGCTCCTGGCACAGTTGGCCGGGCCCGGGCTTCCCCGGGTAAGCTATATCACACTCGTGGGTACGATTAGCCACAAATTCATCTTTCTAAAGCTAACCGACACACAGTTTTTCCAATGTCAGGGGTCACCCATCCATGTACTGACTGCGGCCGGTGTCGCTTAACATTCGTGATCGGCTAGAGCGCGGCATTCCGCCTGCGTCAACTAGCCGCTCAAAATGTTGTTCGAATTTATCCACCACTTATCGCACCCGTGCAATGAGGCTTCAGCTCCTGGCACAGTTGGCCGGGCCCGGGCTTCCCCGGGTAAGCTATATCACACTCGTGGGTACGATTAGCCACAAATTCATCTTTCTAAAGCTAACCGACACACAGTTTTTCCAATGTCAGGGGTCACCCATCCATGTACTGACTGCGGCCGGTGTCGCTTAACATTCGTGATCGGCTAGAGCGCGGCATTCCGCCTGCGTCAACTAGCCGCTCAAAATGTTGTTCGAATTTATCCACCACTTATCGCACCCGTGCAATGAGGCTTCAGCTCCTGGCACAGTTGGCCGGGCCCGGGCTTCCCCGGGTAAGCTATATCACACTCGTGGGTACGATTAGCCACAAATTCATCTTTCTAAAGCTAACCGACACACAGTTTTTCCAATGTCAGGGGTCACCCATCCATGTACTGACTGCGGCCGGTGTCGCTTAACATTCGTGATCGGCTAGAGCGCGGCATTCCGCCTGCGTCAACTAGCCGCTCAAAATGTTGTTCGAATTTATCCACCACTTATCGCACCCGTGCAATGAGGCTTCAGCTCCTGGCACAGTTGGCCGGGCCCGGGCTTCCCCGGGTAAGCTATATCACACTCGTGGGTACGATTAGCCACAAATTCATCTTTCTAAAGCTAACCGACACACAGTTTTTCCAATGTCAGGGGTCACCCATCCATGTACTGACTGCGGCCGGTGTCGCTTAACATTCGTGATCGGCTAGAGCGCGGCATTCCGCCTGCGTCAACTAGCCGCTCAGTAGCCGCTCAACCCAACCCAACCCAACCCAACCCAACCCAACCCAACCCAACCCAACCCAACCCAACCCTTTTTTTTTTTTTTTTTTTTTTTGATAACGCAGGGGGAATGTCTTTTCTTGCGACACTCCCTCGGGCCCTGGGGGAGGGTGACCGAGGGGAGTGTGGGACTCCCAGCGGAATGGATCTCCACGCATAACTACCGCCGCGGGCGGTAGTAGTCGCGAGATCCCGTCCGCCGGACTACCCACTAAACCTAACCTGCGCCTCTTTCCCACGCTTTTACGGGGCGCCACGAGAACTAGAGCGGTGCTACTACATTCGTGACGCCCCTACGTCTGGCAATCTTCAGGACACCCCGAAGGCAAGGTGCCCTGCTTCATCAACAGGGGGGGAAGTCCGCGGGTACCCCCGGCCCCCGCGGCCCCCTGTGACGGCACTAAGGGAGGTGGGCTGCGTAGCGACGCCGCCGGCCGCCAGTCCGCCGTCGCCGGATCGGGTCTGCGTACGCATCCACCTCCCTGGTCCTCTCTGCGGCCTCCTTCAGGGACATTACCGTCTCGCTGAAGGAGGAAACCGCACTCCATCCGTCCTCGCTCGACAGCATGGCTTCTACCAACTGCTGGAGCGAGGACACAGGACCGACTGAACTTTCTAGCTGATGACGCTGAGGTCCCCAGGCGGCGCACTCCACCAGCGTATGATACGCTGTATCGCTGGGTGCGCCGCACTCTGCACATTCTGGCGTCGGTTCACGCCCCGCTGTCTGATGCAGATACTTACCGAAGCACCCGTGCCCGGTAAGTATCTGCGTCAGCCTGTACGTTAGGGTCCCGTACTTCCTCGAGACCCAACGAGACAGGTGGGGGCGGACCGCCGCCACCGTCTCTACTCCTGCTTCTGGGGACCTCAGGTCATCAGCCCATGCTTGGATCAGGGCCTCGGTCGCCAAGACCCTGATCCTTCTTACTACTGCCGGACACGGCCTCTCTCCTCTGTCTCTGGTGTCCTGCCGGTAGCGGTGCACTGCCGCGAGCGTCTCCGCCTGGAGCTCCCAGGGCGGATCACTCGCGAGCAGTGTCGCCGCTGTCCACGACACTGTCCGGTACCCCCGGATGGCCCGCACCGCCAGGACCCTCTGAGAACGTCTCAGATGGGTCCTGTTCTTGCGGTGAAGCGAATCGACCCATACGGGGGCGCCGTACAGCGCCATGCTCCGTAGAACACCAGTGTACAACTTCCTACAGACCGTGCCCGGCCCTCCCACATTGGGTAAGAGTCTGGCCAGGGCGGCAGCGGCACCTAGCAATCTCGGGGCCAGCTGGGTGAAGTGGGCCCCGAAATTCCATTTCGCATCTAGGACAAGGCCCAGGTACTTCATCTGGGCCTTTACCGCTACCGCCACTCCCTGGACGGCGACATGCGTGCCCCGAGGCGGTTGTCTACGACGTCCGTAGAACATGAGGGCCTCCGTCTTCTCCGGGGAGACCCTCAAGCCCAAACGCCGCACTCTCTCGACTACCAACGCCGTCGCGGCGTTGGCTAGTTCTACGGACTCGTCGTAGGTTCCGCCTCGGGCCGTGATGAGGGTGTCGTCTGCATAGCAGATCACCCCCATCCCGGGCAAGACTGGCTCGCGGAGGAGCCAGTCATAACCAATGTTCCACAGGATCGGGCCCAGCACCGAACCCTGTGGAACACCGCACACGACACGTCGCCTACCAGAAATCTGGCCAAAGCCGCCCTCCCAGAGGATGAACCTGTCTTGGAGGTACGCCTTCAACAGTCTTACAAGGTAAAGAGGCACTCCATGAGACCGGAGTGCCTCTAAAATGGTTTCGAAAGGTAGACTGTTGAAGGCATTTTGGATATCCAAAGATACCACCAAGACAGACTCCTCTATGCTCTCCGCCTCTCTCGTGAGGCTCCTCAGCGCGAACAGGGCGTCCAGAGTGGATCGCCCTGACCTAAATCCGTACTGAGCCTCCGAGAGTCCAGGCCCACCAGAATCAAGGTGCTGGACGAGGCGGCTCGCCAAGATCTTCTCGAACACTTTTGCCACCTCGTCCAACAGCACGATGGGCCTGTAGGCGGAGGGATCTTCGGGAGGGCGGCCCTCTTTTGGGATGAGGCACAGCCGGCCCTCTTTCCACTGCTTCGGGAACTCACCTGTCCTGATGCAGGCGTCAAAGAGTTCCCGAAGCTGGCCGCCTAGGTGTTTGGCGGCCAGGAAGAGGACCCGGCCTGGGACCCCGTCCGGTCCCGGTGCCGTTTTCCGGCCCCGGAGTCTATCCAGGGCCATTTCCATTTCCTCCTCGGAGACTGGGGGAGGATCAGTCTCCGAGGGTACATTCTGAGGAGGACACATCGTCGGAGGAGTGAAGGCTCCCGGATCCGGGAAGAGTCCGTCTACGATTCTATTTAGGACCCCGTCCGGCAGGGACTCCGTAACCGGGGTGGAACAGGCGCGCATTTTCTTGCGCGCCACCCGGTACGGACGTCCCCAGGGGTCCGCATCCAAACTAGATAGGATTTCTTCCCGGGCCCGGGTCTTCGCTTGGCAGATGGCCACCTGAAGAGCCTTTTTGGCAGCCCGATACTCCTCCAGGCGATGTTCCTCCTCACCTCTGTCCGGAGGATGCCGACGCCGGCAGTTCTTCAGAGATCGGCGAGCCCGAAGGGCTGCCTCCCTCAGACTCCCGATCTCTGCGGTCCACCAGTAAACCGCTGGTTTCTGCCGACGTCGACGCGACCGTGGCATGGAGGCATCGCAGACCCTCGTAAGGGTTCTGCGCATGCCCTCCGCCAGATCCTCCGGACAGGTGTTACTCTCTCGGTTGGTCCAGCCCTGGACGACGGCCACTTCCTCAGCCAGCTCGGGATCGAGCCGGCTGATGGCCCATCGAGGGAACTGACCGTGACTGCGTGGGGGGTTTGACCCTGTTCCATTGGGAGGAGGGGAGACTTCAAACCTTATATAAAGGTGGTCTGACAGAGTCTCCACCTCCTCCTCGACTTTCCAATTCGTCACCCTGCGTGCGATCGCATGGGTGGCAAACGACAGGTCTACGACGGAGCCACCCCGCGCTCGCACGCAGGTGTGGACCGAACCTCGGTTCAAAAGGGTCAAACCACTTTGAAACGCCCACGTTTCCACAGCCAGTCCCCTCAATTCGGTGACAGTGTTTCCCCAGGAGCGGGATTTGGCGTTGAAGTCGCCGAGTACGAACGTCGCCCTCGGCGACTGTCTGCCCACGGCGGCCCTGACAGAATCCAAGAAACGCTCGAATTCTGCCAGGGGTCGGTTGGGGGAAAAGTACACACCTATGAAGGTGTGCTCCCCCCACCCTGCCACCGCGTAACCCCGCCCCCGCTCGATCTCGATGAGCGGGGTGCCAGCGCCCGAACTGGCTACCACTGCCACCGTGTCGTCCAGGTCCCCAACCCAGTTGTTCTGGGAGGGGACGTAATACGGCTCCGATATTACGGCCAGACCAACCTCCCACTCCGCCATGGACTGCAGGAGTAAATCCTGAGCCCCGGCGGAGTGGTTAATGTTCCCTTGAAGGAGTCTAATATGTCGTCCGGGCATTATTGAGACATATTAGACACCTCCTGGTGTCTCCCTACTCCGACGTTCGCCGGAGGAACAAACTTGCCGCGTACGTGTGGAGGGAGGCAGCCCCTCGACAACGCCACGTGGTTTGCGTCGAGACCCGACTCGGCGCAAACCACGCAGTGAGCATTCGGCTCCGTACACTGTGCGACCCTGTGTCCGCTTCTGCCGCAGCGGAAACACAGGGCCGACCTATCGACCCGCCCATCAGGGCACATAACTGTGATATGGCCCGTGTAGAGGCACCGCATACAACGTATGGGCCGCCTCTCACGGGCCGAGACCTCTGCTGAGCTGAAGCCCACACAGATGTGCTTCAGCTCAGTAAGCATCTTTGCGACCGGGATAGGGCACTGTACGTAAGCAGCGCCCATCCCCCCCGGTCCCACACCGATCCCGCCAGATCTTACGTGCTCGCGCGGGCAGCCCCCTGCGCGAGCGATGGCCTCCTCGAGCATCCAAGGCGTGACCGAGTCGTCGAGTCCGGTGACGCGGATGTCCCCTTTTTTCACCGGCCTAGCGACCTCGGCCACGCCTGTCAACACAGCCCCGAGGGCCAAAGCCAGCCGGTCGGCCTTTTCGATGCCCTCCGGCCCTGGTGGCAGTTCCAGGAGCCGGGCATCGCTGGCCGTCCGGGTGATCTTGAGGCCCTCCTTGAGGCCCATCACCTGCAGGTTCACCACCGACGCGGCCTGCTGGAAGATCTGACGGTAGGTGATCCCGTTTTTAACGGCCTCAGGCAGCAGCGTCACCATGACCGCCGCTGCCTTTGCCTCCACCAGCGGAGCCGGTCTCCTTGGAGGGGGTCTCCTGACCGGCTCGTTTCTCCATTGAGGAGCAGAGGTTAAGGGCGCAAAGGAGGGGGCGGGGTATCCCCCCGCTCTTTGCTCGCGCATCCTTCTCCCTCTGCCCCTTCTCCCACCTCCTACCACTGTCCATTCGCCAGTGCCCTCCTGGGCGTGGGTGGGAGCAGTGGGAGGAGTCGACCACGTTGGGGGGGTTGGAGCCACCCCCTGCCTTCTGGGGGCCCTCTGCACTCCAGAGGGACCCGGTTTCGAAGCTGGGCGCGGAGGGCCCACCACTTTAGCATACGACGGGGCGGTGGCCGCCGCCGTCGGGATCGACTCTACCTCCATCGCCAAGGGCTCCGCGGAGTCGTCAGAGTCCTTGGGAGGAGGAGCCGTGGGAGGTTTGGCACCCGAAGTCCCGGGTGCCGCCTTGGACCGCTTGTCCGCGGCGAGAGGCGGGCGAATGATCGGGGGGGGGAGCAGCCGGTCCTCAAGGCCCGCAAAGCGGGCGTTGATGAACTCCCCCAGTGACATGATGATGGAGCGCTTCAGCTCCTCAACGTCAAATGGGGGAGATTCTGTAGTGGCTCTCCCTCCCTCGTTCTGGGGCTCAGGCCCTGCATCACTGGCCGCGGCCTCCTTGGTCGCAGCCTCCCTAGCCGCGGCCTCCTTGGTCGCGGCTTGATCTTTGGCCCTGGCGTCCTTGGCCATGGCCTTCTCCTTTGCCGCGGACTCCTTGGCCGCGGTCTTCATTTCTTCGAACTCCCTACGGTACGACCGAATCTCGGCCCGTAGGGAGTCCACCTCGCGCTTGAGTTTCAAGTTGTCAAGGCTCAACTTTCTGGTTTCGGCGTCGACGGTCCTCCTGGTGAGACTTTCCGTCACCTCCATGAGGGCCGCCGCCGCCTCCTTTAATTTCTTGACATAACCCCCCTTGAGGTTCCGCGAGGTCTGGGCCACATTATATATGGCCGCCACGTGGACGCCGGCCATGGTGCGGAGTTCCTCCGCATCCATGAGGTCGACGTCCGTCTGCCTCGGGTCCATCTCGGGGGGTATGTCTGCCCCTTCTACAGGCGCAGAGGCCTTCGTCTTCTTCGCTAAGTTCTGGCGGAGGTCGCTGACGAAGGCCTCTGCCTCAGCCTCGACTTCCGCGGTCTCTGTGCGGGACAGCGTCGTTCCCGCGCTGTACCCTCGGTGGCGGGCCCCCAGGAGCACCTTGGCGCGCCGGGTCCCTGGCCTCTGGGTGTCCTCCTGGGTCACCACCTTTCTGCCTGACTCATCAGAGTCAGAACCAGCATTCTCCCCGCGGGAGCGTGCGTTTGCCCGTTTCCGGACCTCGCACACTCCCGAGGCGCGACTCTGTTCCGAGTCGGCCATTAGTGGCCTCCCCCCCCCCCCATAGGGGTGGCGAGGGGTGAATCCGGGGCAAACAACAAATCCAAATCGTCAGAGAATCAAAACCAGTAAGAATAGCCAAGAAAAACAGTCAAAACAGAAACAATCCAAAAAACAAGCAAAACCGGGTCAACAACTAGTGCAGATATCAGAAGTCCAATATACAAGCCGAGTCGTCAACGAAGATCACATAAAACACCATCAAAACACTTTCTGAGAAAAATCCAAAAATCCTCTAAAAATGTTCAAATGTTGTTCGAATTTATCCACCACTTATCGCACCCGTGCAATGAGGCTTCAGCTCCTGGCACAGTTGGCCGGGCCCGGGCTTCCCCGGGTAAGCTATATCACACTCGTGGGTACGATTAGCCACAAATTCATCTTTCTAAAGCTAACCGACACACAGTTTTTCCAATGTCAGGGGTCACCCATCCATGTACTGACTGCGGCCGGTGTCGCTTAACATTCGTGATCGGCTAGAGCGCGGCATTCCGCCTGCGTCAACTAGCCGCTCAAAATGTTGTTCGAATTTATCCACCACTTATCGCACCCGTGCAATGAGGCTTCAGCTCCTGGCACAGTTGGCCGGGCCCGGGCTTCCCCGGGTAAGCTATATCACACTCGTGGGTACGATTAGCCACAAATTCATCTTTCTAAAGCTAACCGACACACAGTTTTTCCAATGTCAGGGGTCACCCATCCATGTACTGACTGCGGCCGGTGTCGCTTAACATTCGTGATCGGCTAGAGCGCGGCATTCCGCCTGCGTCAACTAGCCGCTCAACCTAACCTAACCTTTTTTTTTTTTTTTTTTTTTTTTTTGATAACGCAGGGGGAATGTCTTTTCTTGTGACACTACCTCGGGCCCGGGGGGGGGTTGACCGAGGGTGTGTGAGACTCCCAGCGGCCGGAATCTCCACGCATGGCTACGAGAACGTAGCAGTCGCGAGATTCCGTCCGCCAGACTACCCACTAAACCTAACCTGCGCCCCTACTCCCTAGCGCTTTTATGGGGCGTCACAGGATATAGACCGTAGGTACACGACTGTGACGCCCCGACGCATGGCTTTACTCCCTAGAGTGGCCCTCGGGGAAGGCCACCCTCTTCACCAATAGGGGGGGAAGTCCCGCGGGTGCCCCCGGACCCGCGGGCCCCTATGATGGAACTCCTATGGGGGGAGGAGGTGAGCATACCGACGCAACCGGCGGCCTACGCGCCGCCGGCGGATCGGGTCCGCGTCCGCTTCCTCCTCCCTCTCCCTTTCTGCGACCTCCTTCTGGAGCAGGACAGACTCACAGAAGGAGGCCACTGCCGCCCAACCGTCCTCACTCCGCAGCATGGCGACAACCATGCTTTGGAGTGAGTCGATACGCCCAACCAAATTCTCCATTTCGTGACGCTGAGGTCCCCAGGCGGCGCACTCCGCCAGCGTATGGATCGCCGTATCCTCGGGTGCGCCGCAGTGCTGACACTCCGGTGTCGGTTCTCGCCCCGCAGTACGATGCAGATACTTACCGAAGCAGCCATGCCCGGTAAGTATCTGCACCATCCTGTATGTTAGGGTCCCCCTTTTTCGTTGGACCCAACGCGACAGGTGGGGGCGGACCGCCTCCACCGTCGCAGCACCAGCCACTGGGGACCTCAGGTCCTCCTCCCATTTAACCATCAGGGCCGCGGTCGCTTCGGCCCTGACTCTCTTCACCTCTGCCAGGCACGGCCTCAATCCTCTCTCTCGGGCATCTTGGCGGAAGCGGAACACGCTAGCGAGCGTCTCCGCTTGGAACTCCCAAGGCGGATCGCCCGCCAGGAGTGTTGCCGCCGTCCAAGACACCGTACGGTACCCCCGAATGGCCCTCACCGCAAGGACGCGCTGACAGCGTCTCAACAACGTCCTGTTCTTGCGGTGAAGGGCCTGACTCCACACGGGGGCACCGTACAGTGCCATACTCCGTAAGATGCCCGAGTACAACATCCTGCAGGCCGCACCTGGCCCTCCCACATTCGGCAGGAGCCTGGCCAGGGCAGCGGCGGCCCTCAGGAGTCTCGGGGTCAACTGAGCGAAATGAGCCCCGAAACTCCACTTCCCATCCAGGACGAGGCCCAAATATTTCATTTGGGCCTCTACCGCCACTGCCACTCCCTGGACGACGACGTGCGTGTCCCGGGGTGGTCTCCTACGACGCCCGTGGAACATCAGGGCCTCAGTTTTCTCGGCGGAGACTCTGAGGCCCAGACGCTGCATCCTCCCAACGACCAATGCAGCGGATGCATTGGCTAACTCCACGGACTCTTCGTAGGTTCCACCCCGGGCCGTGATGAGGGTATCGTCTGCGTAACAGATTACCCCCATCCCGGGCAGGACTGGCTCTCGGAGGAGCCAGTCGTATCCGATGTTCCACAGGATCGGACCCAGAACCGATCCCTGTGGAACACCGCACACCACACGCCGACGCCCAGCGATCTGGCCATAGCCGCCCCCCTCCCAGAGGACGAATCTGTCCCGGAGGTATGCCTCCAACAACCTCATGAGGTACTGAGGCACTCCCTGGTACCGGAGTGCCTCCAGTATCGTCTCGAACGGGAGGCTGTTGAAGGCGTTCGCTATATCTAGCGATACCGCCAGGACAGACTCCTCTAACCCCTCTGCCTCTCTCGTGAGGCACTTTAACGCATCCAGGGCGTCCAACGTGGAGCGCCCTGGCCTAAACCCATACTGTGCCTCCGAGAGACCAGGCCCGTCGTTGGTGATGTGCTTGACGAGGCGACTGGCCAATATCTTTTCAAAGATCTTGGCCACCTCGTCAAGCAAGACGATGGGCCTGTATGCAGAGGGGTCGTCCGGGGGGCGACCCTCCTTGGGGATCAGGCATAGCCGGCCCTCCTTCCACTGCTTCGGGAACTCACCTGTTCTGATGCAGGCATCATACAGTCCCCGAAGCTGGCCGCCGAGATGTTTGGCGGCCAGGAAGAGGGCCCGGCCTGGTACCCCATCCGGCCCTGGTGCCGTCCTACGACCTTTGAGGCGATCCAGGGCCGTTTCTAGCTCCTCTTCTGAGACGGGGGGAGGTGCCGTCTCAGAAGTAATAATCCCAGGAGGAGGATTCATCTCGGGAGGAGTATGAGCTCCCGGGTCCGGGAAGAGTCCGTCCACAATCCTTTCAAGGACCCCGTCTGGTAGGGACTCCGTTATCGGGGCGGCAAAGGCGCGTAGCTTTTTGCGCGCCGCCCGATACGGACGTCCCCAGGGGTCCCTGTCCAGAGACTCCAGTAATTCTTCCCGTGCCCGGGCCTTCGCCTGGCATATTGCCACGCGAAGGGCCTTTTTGGCAACCCCATACTCCTCCCCTAGTCTGATCTCCTCCTCCAACTCCGGAGGAAGCCGACGCCGGCAGCGCTTAAGAGATCGGTGCAACCTTTGAGCTGCCTCTCGCAGGGCACCGATCTCTGCAGTCCACCAATGGACGCCCGGACGCTGCCAGCGCCGACGCGACCGAGGCATAGAGGCATCGCATACCCTTTTCAGGGTTATGCGCATGCGCTCCGCCAATTCCTCCGGAGTTCCGCCCTGTTCCGGATTGGTCCAGCCCTCGACGACCGCCGTCTCCTCAGCCAGCTCAGGATTGAGCCGGCTGACGGTCCAGCGCGGGAACTGCCCGTGGCCCCGTGGGGGGTCTGTCACCATGCTGGGAGGAGGGGAGACCTCGAACCTGATGTACAGATGGTCCGAGAGCGTCTCCACCTCCTCCTCAACTGCCCAGTTCGCCACCCTGCGTGCGATCGCATGGGAAGCAAACGATAGATCCACAATGGATCCACCCCGCGATCGCACGCAGGTGTGGACCGATCCTCGATTGAGGAGTGACAGACCGCTTTGTAACGCCCACGTTTCCACGAGTGTACCCCGCGCGTTGGTGACGGTGTTCCCCCAGGAACGGGATTTTGCGTTGAAGTCACCGAGGACAAACGTTGCCCTCGGCGACTGTCTCGCCACGGCGGCCCTGACGGAGTCCAAGAACGTCTCGAACTCCGCCAGGGATCGGTTTGGGGAGAAGTACACACCGATGATGGTGTACTCTCCCCAACCTGCCACCGCGTAACCCCGTCCCCTCTCGATGGAAATGAGAGGGGGGCTAGTGCCTGTTCTAGCTGTCACCGCCACCAGGCCGTCGAGGTCCCCTACCCAGTTATCCTGGGAGGGGATGTAGTACGGCTCCGACACCACAGCTGGACCAACCCTCCACTCCGCCATCGACTGCAGGAACAAGTCCTGAGCCCCGGCGGAGTGGTTTAAATTCCCCTGGAGGAATCTCGTATGCTGTACAGGCATCAGTCAGACATACGAGACTCCCCCCCTGTTCTGACCTCCCTACCTCCGAGCCTATTGGCCGGGGGGACAAACTTGCCGGCAACAGTGGCAGGCCGGCAGCGCCTGGACATTGTCGTGTGGTCTGCCCGACGCCCTGCTTCGGCACACACCACACAGTGTGCCTTTGCCGACCTGCACTCGTACATGATGTGACCGCTCTTCCCGCAGCGGTAACACATGTCCGATTTGTCCCCCCGGCCCTCTGGGCACGTTGTCGTCATGTGCCCGATGGCGAGGCACCTGAAGCACCGCAGTGGGCGTTTTTCGTACGCCACCACTGCGGCCGAGGTGAAGCCGATCAAGAGATGACCGGCCTCAGCCAGGAGCTTCGCCACCGGGATGGGGCATTGGACCCATGACGAGCCAAGACCCCCCTGTCCTATCCCTATCCCCGATGCCCTTACCTGAGAGCGGGGACAATTCCCCACTCTCGCCACCTCCTCCTCGATCAGGTCCGAGGTGACGGAGTCGTCCAGGCCCGTTAGGTGGATTTCCCCCCGCTTCACGGGCCTGTAGATCTCCGCCACTCCGGCGAGTACCCCCCGTAACAATTCGGCCACCCGGTCCGCCAACTGCGCATTTTCGGGGCCGGGCGGAAACTGCAGCAACCTGGCGTCATTGGCGGCCCGGAGGACCGTGAGCCCCTTCTTCAGCCCAAGGACGACGATATCGACGACGCCCTTCGCCTTGGCGAAGACGTCGCGATACGTCGTCCCCTTCGCTGCCGCCTCCGGTAGCAATTTGACCATCACTACCGGGGCCTTCTCCTCCGTAAGGCTCTCCGGGTTCACTTTACCCGGGGGCCTGCCGCGTGCCTCCCTCCTGGTCTCCCTCCTTTTGTCCTCCCTTTGGGAGGTACGGGCTTGGGTTGGGGGTTGGGTGGACTGGGGGGGGGCCGAAGTGTTCGGTCCCCTGCCCGCTCCCTTCCCCTTTCCCTTCCCTTTCTTCCCGGCTCCCACCACGGTCCACTCATTGTCCGTGGGGGGAGCTGACGACTCCTGGGGGGCAAATCCAGGAATCTGGGACCTCGGAGTCCTGAGAGCAGGAAACTCCTTGGTCCCAGTCCTCGATGGGCCCGCTACCGCCGCCTTTTTCGGCGGCGGACGTGATGGCCCAGCTTTGGGAGGTGGGGGGATCACCTCTCCATCCGTCCCTGCGTCCACCGTCATCGCCTCCGTGTCGGAGGTGATGGGGTGGCGAACAACAACCCTCGGGGGGGGGTTAGTCCCCCCCTTCTTCTTCTTGTCGCCCGCTAGCGGTGGGCGGAGGACCTTCGCTGGAAGCAGACGGTCCTCGATCACCGCTAGGCGGGCATCCACCAAGTTCCCCACAGAGGTTATTATTGCCCTCTGCAGGGCGTCAAAATCAAATGGGGGAGGGGGTGCTACCTGGGGGGGGGATACATCCTGGACGGGGGCAGCGGCCTTGTCCTTTATTGACGCTGCCTTCATATCACTAAACTCCCTGCGGTGGGCTTTTAGCTCCGCCCGCAGGGTGTCAATCTCCCTTTTCAACCGGAGGTTCTCTACTGACAACCTCCGGTTCTCCGCATTTAGGGACCTCGCAGACAGGTTTTCCACCACGTCTGCGAGGGTACCCGCCGCAAGTTTCAACTTGCGGATGTATCCCCCTTTTAAGTTGCCCGATGTTTGGGCCACCTTATAGATGGAGGCCACTTGGGCCTTCGCCAGGGAGTGGAGGTCCTCGGCACCCATCCGGCCGAGGTCCATCTCCCTGGGGTCCGTCTCCCCGGAAATCTCCACGACGTCGGAGGACTCGTCCGACTTCTTCCTGTAGGATTCTCCCTTGGAAGAAGTCGCGGTCCTCACCGACTCCTCATTTTTCTGAAGCTGCTCCTTGGCCTCCCGGATAAGGGCCTCTGACCGAGCCGCCAGCTCTTCAGAGGCCCCCTTCCCCGAGTACCGGAGCACGGCTCCACGTCCGCTACTTCGCGGCCCGGTGCGGCTTTTGTCCACGCGCCGGCCTGCCGCCACCATTCTCTTGGCTGACACATCTGTGTCAGCCTCGTCCTCCCCCGTCCGGGGTCTTACCGGGGACGACACGTCCGACTCGGGGTCAGAATCCGCTCGCGAGTGGCCACTGAGCCTCTTACGAGCGGTAATCTTCCCCGCAATGACTCCCGAAATTGCCCCTTTGATGGCACTCGCATCGGAGTCCTCCATCGTCAGGGGGCCCCCCTAAGGGGGGGGACAACCTAAAAGTCCAGTAAACACGCCAAGTAATCGTTGTGAGAAGAATCCAGTCCAAAAACAAGCCAAATAGTCGAGTTTTGAAGAAACAGTCCAGTAAGCAAAGCCAAGTGATTAAGTTAGTGCGAAGTCCAAATATCCTGTATACGAGCCGAGTTGTCGATAAGGATACAAAAGAAACCGCATAGAACACCAAAACAATAACTCCCAAAAACTAAAAGGTAAGTCGAATTACTCCACCACGTTCCGTGTCCGTGCAATGAATCTTCAACTCCTGGCACGGTTGTCCGGGCCCGGGCTTCCCCGGGTAAGTTATATCAACTCATGGACACGGAAAACGCCACGAATTGACTCCCTACGTCACTCCGGTTAAGGTAGTGCCGTTGACTCCCAGTGCGCATCGTGGCACGGCTTTCCGTCGAATGAATGTTTGCACACCCATCCAAGTACTGACCGCACCAAGCGACGCTTAACATTTATGATCGACTCAATATTGCACGTTCCACTGTGCCAACTAGCCGCTCATGGCTTCCCAACCAAAACCAACCCAACCCAACCTAATACCAATCCCCATCCATATTCAAAAATCCACGTGTCCAAACCATTATCTGACCAAAACCAAGCAGTGCCTAACTCACCGTATCCGCACACCCAACAACCCCCGTATTAGTGTTTGCATGCAATTAAAGTAGCTAAAAAGATAGGAAAAAAAACAGAAACCTATAAATAGCTAATAAAATAATTGAAAAGATTACCTCCGTCATGCCAAAAGATGGAGACAACCGGGTCAAAAAAAAAAAAAAAAAAAAAAAAAAAATCGGACGTACCATTCAGCTCTGGAATAAGACCCGCTTGTCTCTGGCACCAAGATGGCGTCGGGGAGTACACTAAGGCCATAGTTACAGGATGGGGGATTACAAATAGTCGTAAGTACTTATTCTATATTAGAGTTTACCCCACAGCTGCGCGCGTGTCCAACCATAGGCAGTACCTTTTTTTACTTACACAAACACTTAATACGGTTTTTTTACATAATGTAATATAATAATAAAAAAAGAAACGTAAGTCCAGTCTAGACAACTGCTCAGTAAAACATAAAAACTAGTCAAAGCTAATCTGATTTGACGTAATACAACGAATAACATGTTGTTTATGAGAACGTAGGTCATAAACATTTTTTTTTTTTTTTTTTATCGCTGGAGTACAGCAGACAGGCAGACGGCCCACCTGATGGAAAGCGGTTACCGTCGCCTATAGACGTTTGCAACACCAGAGGTGTCACCAACGCGCTGCCGGCCTCGAAGAAATTTTATGACACCCTTTTTAAAAAACCCCATGTTGTAGCGCTGTGGGAAAACCTCGGCTGGGAGCTCATTCCAAATCCCCACGGTACGCAAGAGAAACGTTCTAGAGAACCGTTGCGTACAAGAGCGAAGCGGCTCAAGGTAGTGGGGATGAACTCCCAGCCGATGGCGTGCGGTGCGGTGGTAAAAAGAAGACGAAGGCACCATTCTGAACAGTTTCTCGGAACACTCTCCGTTGTATAGTCGGTAGAATACGCAGAGAGACGCGAAGTCTCTCCGAAGGCCAAGCGTATCTAAACCGTCTGTGAGTATGGGATCGTCAACAATGCGAGCGGCTCGACGTTGAATACTGTCCAGGGGGTTTAGCTGGTAGGCGGGTGCCCCGGCCCACAAGTGTGAGCAGTACTCCATATGCGGCCTCACCTGGGCTTTGTAAAGCACAAGGCGTTGCCGCGGAGTGAAATACTGCTTGGACCGGTTTAGCACTCCCAGCTTCTTGGAGGCAAGTTTTGCCTTGACTTCAAGGTGGCCCCTGAACTGTATATCGTTTGCAATGTCGACACCAAGGATCCCAATACTCTTAGAGGTGGTAAGGGGTGTTCCTTGGAACTGAAGCGCATGTACGAAAGGGGTTTTCTTGGCAGAGAATACGCAGACCTGTGTCTTTGTAGGGTTGAATTGGACAAGGTTTTGTCTTCCCCACTCGGAGACTCTCTCTAAGGAGTTCTCTATCTTAGACACAATTCTAACCCGACTTTCCTCCACAAATGATCGAGGGACGTTTGCACGTCCAGAGTAATGTGCGTCGCCGGTGCTGTCATCCGCATAACAATGAATGCCGTCAATGGACAGCATATCATTGATATGCAAAATGAACAGCGTCGGCGACAGCACACAACCCTGGGGCACACCAGCATTGATGGGCTTGATGCTAGAGCAGCAACCGTCGACAACGACTTGTATGCTGCGGCCATCAAGAAAGCTGGATAGCCAGGTGCAAAGTCCCTCGGGTATCCCGTAAGATGGTAGCTTTGACAGAAGAGCCCTGTGCCAGACCCGATCGAAGGCCTTAGCAATATCTAGGCTGACAGCCAGAGCTTCCCCTTTGCTCTCAATGGCTTCAGCCCAACGGTGGGTCAGGTACACCAGAAGATCCCCAGCGGAGCGACCATGGCGGAAGCCATATTGCCGGTCATTTAAGAGCTGGGAATCTTCAAGGTACCCCAAGAGCTGCACGTTGATAATTCGCTCCATCACCTTTGAAAGCAAAGAGGTTATTGCTATAGGCCTATAATTCGATGGGTCCGTTCGGTCACCTTTTTTGGGGATGGGGTGAACACGGGCGATCTTCCACGAAAAGTCGGGCAAGAACTGGAGACAGCTCAGCTGAACACGTCTGCAGCACAATTGCTGGTATGCCATCTGGACCGGATGACTTCTTGACGTCGAGGGAGCGGAGGGCACGCCGGACTACTTTCTGAGTAAAGCGAATCTCCGGCATGCTGGACTCACACCCAGGGATCGTAGGTGGAGTTTCTCCCCCGTCGTCAAGAGTCGAATTGGTCGCAAAGATATCGCCCAGAAGATCGGCTTTATCCTTGGCGGCGTGTGCCAGACGGTTGTCCGCTGTGCGCAGAGCTGGAAGGGACGCGTGACAAAAGTTTCCCTCGACAGATTTGGCGAGGGCCCAAAAAGCTCTACTCCCGGAGGGGTAGCTTGAGAGGCGCTCGCCAATTCTGCCGATGTGATCGAATTTTGCTCTCGCGAGCTGCTTTTTGAGGAACCTGGAGGCAGCGTTGTATCTCTTTTTCAGATCGGTAGTACTTGGATCTTGACGAGCCCGCGCTATGGTCCAGGCCCGACAAGCCTGTTGCTTCAGCTTTACAGCTTCAGCGCTAGGCTTGTCGAACCATGGTTTGCTCTTACCACCAATGGGTACTGTTGAGTTTGGAATGAAACATTCCATTCCATGTCATTCGTGTTGCTAGTGAATTGAAAAAAAAATCCGATTTCAACGCCATCTATTTCGATCCCAAGGGGTCGACATCGACCACTTTGGGAATCCGTGGTCTACGCGGTACCACTACTGTCACCATGTATTTTGACGATAATTCTTCATTGGAAGATGAACTACTGATTCTGTCGTCGGCAGCCATTCGCAGTCCTCTGCTGGACGAAGGCCTCCCCAAGTTGGCACCACTCATCCCTGTCCTCTGACTTCCTCATTCAGCACCTACCGGCAACCTTGCACAGGTCGTCGGTCTATCAGGCTGGAGGGCATCTGACACTACGTTTACCATGACGCGGTCTCCACTCCACGACTCGTCTGCTCCATCGTCTATCGGGCCTGCTGATGTGCCAGTTAATTCGACTTAGCTCTACTTCCAGTTCTATAAGGTGACTATCCAGCCTAATCGTCCGTCCGTTATACGTCGCCAAGGTCAATTTCGTGAGTTGGGAGCCTCCCGTAACCCGAAGACTCTTAGCACCCTCCGCCCCGCCGTTACCGCAACCGCTGCCGTAGCCGGGAATAGCAGGGTCACCGGGAACTGAGGACCGTTTTCTGTGGTGCTTTCTCATGGGGGATAAATGCCATAGTTACTACGCTTGGCATGCGAGTTGGTGACCGCAGTGCCGGTCTATTTGCATCGGAGACGCTGCTACCCGTCTCCGACCAGGGGATTTTTATAGGTCGGCTTTCTTGCAATAGTTATACCGCCATCGATCGGTCGCCAGGGCCTCGATTGCTGACGGCAGGGGTACCGCGGGCAGCTGAGGTTGACAATTGGGTCCATAAGATGTTAGTCGTAGATCCTTTATCCCCTGCCTCGGTGGCGTGAATGTTATGTACTTAATTTTTTTTGTGTATTTTTGTGTGTGTACGTTACGTACGTATGTTACGACAATAAATCTTTTCTTTATTTGTTTTTTCTTCTTTTAAGGACCGTCCAGCACGCCTTCGAAAATCCTTAAAAAAGTAGCACTTGACCTTTTTGACAATGATTTTTGTGACTCCTTACTCCCAGGAAACAGACACTTTGTCGGTTTTACTGATTCACAAATATGTGCAGGATACTTGGGCGGCGGTCAGGACACCTGTCAAGTGAGTCACTTTTGTCTGACCCCCTGATCCAGTCCCATATTCCTTCCCCCTATTCCAGTCCCATATCCCATTCCAGTCTCATATCCCATCCTTCTATTCCATTTTTTATTTATTGTCTGACCCCTCCATCCCACCCCCTAAATACTATCCTCTGCCCTCCTGTCCCTCTAGGCCATCATCCTATAGGCTGGCAACTACTTGGCTTCGCACCAGGTTTTGCAAATGTCTATAGGCACGGGACCGCTGGTAGATGGTAACCGCTTTCCATCAAGTGGGCCGTCTGCCAGTCTGCTGAACTCCTGCAATAAAAAAAAATTAAGCTTTAAAACACGAAATTTGACCTAATAACGAAAAAGTTCAGAATATTTCCAACTCTATCAGTATGAGTATAATGTTTAAATTATTAAGAAACAATTGAAATGGAAATAAAAGTAGTTACGAAATTGCTTTTTTAATTTAATAATTTCTTGATGTACAATTGCAAAATATGTGATGTTACACTAGGGAGAGAGGTTTCTCAAGAATGTGACCAGCTGTGATAAACACGGGGTCGGTGTCAAAAAATCATGAAATTCGTGTGACATAATTTATGAATGGCACCTTAGGTGGGCCAATTACCAACTTTACATAAAAAAAATAACGCGAACGAAGCCGCGGGTAAATGTTAGTGATTATATATGTATACTAATATTTTTAAACTGTAATTCATTCAACAATAAACATCTTAATACTTTTTACAGGGCGATTCAGGAGGTCCTTTGCAAGTGACGTCGAGTGAAAACAAATGTATCTTCTACGTTATGGGTGTGACGTCATTAGGGAAAAGTTGTGGTGACAAAGACACACCTGCTATATACACTAGAGTTTCCTCTTACATCGAATGGATTGAACCTATCGTGTGGCCAAAATAAACAGAATCCGATTAATGTTTTTGTCATTTTAAATCAGCTATGTGGCCAGCTGAACTTTTGTTAGTGCCACGCTTGGTATAAATGCTTTAGGGCATCGTTTCTCAATGTGGGGTTTTAAAAAATCTAATTAATCAATTCTCCTAGGACCTCTGGTATTGTTGATGTCCATAGGCGACGGTAACAAATTTCCATCACAGTTGGGGGTAGTAGTAGCCTGTCTGCTGTGCTTCAGCAATAAAAAAAAATTAAAAAAATATAATTTTATTCAGAAAATTCAAGTTCCATTTCTATGTTTCGAATCCAACGACAATATTACGAAAATAACTTAGATTAGTTTAAGTTATTACTTCTGTCGGGCGACCCGAGTTGCAAAAGTTTTTTTTTATATAGAATAGGTTCACGTTTGATGCGGAAACGCAGTCTAAGGTGGAGCACGCTTACCTAGAAGATACATGTTCACGCGAGACTGGAAAACACCTAGATTGTATTCTTCGGGAGAAACAGACGACGGTAAAGTGTTCCATTCTTCAGCGGTGCGTATGATAAAAGTGGAAGCATAGCGTTTCGTCCGCTTTATTGATATTTCCATCATATATCAGTGACATGAGCGCATAAGTCTACTTGTCCGGTGGTAAAATGGTGAGCGAGGAACCAATTCATGTAATTCCGTGACACACTTCCCGAAATTATCCTATAGAATACCGACAAACTAGCGACTTTACGTCGATGATTTAGGCTCTGAAGCCTCTCGTCGAATAGTCGGTTATTGCCTATCAGTTTCCTAGCTCTTTTCTCTCTTGACTCGAGTGTCTCGAGCTGGTAACATTGGGTGCATTCCATTTAAACACACGCAAGTTGGTTGAACACTGATTTATTTGAGACTACCCACTTATGTACATACATATTTTATACTACATCTTTTCCTTTTTACAAAAAATGAGAAAAAAAAATACAACCCAATACTAATTAAACTAAAACATAAGAAAGATTAACCTAATAAATAAGCAACTAAATACACAACAATATAATTCACAATATTTTCTAGATTAGTATAGTACACATATTTTCTTATTAATATAATGAACAAACAAATGAATAGAATTTAATGATCTCTAGACATTTGTCCTAATCTCGCTTTTGACCTTGTTACGGGAATTAATTTCGGGGACGGGGAGGATAAGTAACTAGACGAGTCCGTAGTGTTATTGGGGCTGTAGTCATCAGCGATGCTGTGAAACGAAGAGTTTAAATCCTCGATTTCACCTTCTAACGCGGACGATGCAGACCGCACAACGCGACTCGCTTGCGGTGACGAGCCCGTTGTATCCAGTGATTTTTTTCTACGCCTAGGCACAGCTGGAGTTTTCACCGGCTTTTGTGTCTTTTTGTCACCCATATACACCTTAGTCTCCGGAGCCCCAGGCGCTCGAACTACTAAGTGACTGCGAGTTCGTCGATACCTATTTCCGCTCTCATCTTCTACGATGTACGACCTGGGCTGTGTTGCCCGTGCAACCACTGAAACCGGTTTTCTAGTTCCATTATTTATCATTGTTGCTTTATCACCTAAGGACAAACGTTCAAGTGACTTTGCCGACCGATCATAGTATTTTTTAATCGTTAACCGGTTGTTTAATAACGCTTGATAGTTTTGATCATTATTTACTTTTTCCCCCAGGAGCTTCGCACTGACCGGTAATTTTGTATTTAGGCGTCTACCCATCAGAATTTGTGCCGGAGAATCTAGGCCGTTGCGTGGTGTAGCCCTAAAATTTAGCAATGATAAATAAAAGTCTTCTCCCGAGTCCACACTCTTTTTCAACAAATTTTTTATCGTCTGAACAGTTCTTTCGCTTTTCCCGTTCGATTGTGGGTAATGTGGAGATGATGTCTCATGTCGTATTTCCCAGTCATACATAAACTTCTTAAACTCCTGAGAGCTATAGGCTGGCCCATTGTCCGTCACTAATTCTGCCGGTATTCCATGGCGCGAAAATTGTTCTTTCATAAAATTAATTATGTTTCTTGATGTTACATTTACTAATTGTCCGACTTCTACATAATTGGAAAAATAGTCCACTAAAACGACGTAACTTTTCTTTTTGTACTCAAAAGTGTCCGACGCTAATTTATGCCAAGGCAGAGCTGGAACGGTATGTTGTAGTAGCGGCTGACGACGTGCAGGGGGTGCGTGCAGCGCGCAAGCCGTGCAGCGCCGCACGGTGCGCTCCACATCTTCGGATAGCCCTGGCCAGAACATTACCTCACGCGCTCGCCTTTTACATCGTTCTATGCCTAAATGCCCCTCATGCACACGTGACAACATTTCCGCGCGTAATGCAGATGGAATAAAGACACGATCCCCTTTGAAAATGATTCCCGCTAAGTAATTAAGCTGTTCGCGATATGGCCAGAATACTTTGATGTTTTCATTCACATCACGCCTATTTCTAGGCCAACCTTTCAATACATAATTTAACAACAATGTGCATTCTCTGTCCTTCTTTACTTCATTTTGTATTTTTTCTAATTTTTGAGGACTAAACGGTACGTTTTGTAACATAAAACACGTTTGTGTCTCGACCTCTGCTGAAACGCCGTCCTGCATTAGCTCTTTCAAGGGAGCTCTCGATAGAGTGTCCGCAATGTACATGTATTTCCCAGGCGTATAAATCACTTTAAACTCATATCCTTGCACTCTCATCATCATTCTCTGTAAACGAGCTGGAACTGAAACTAGCGGCTTGCTAAAGAGTGCTTCTAAAGGTTTGTGATCTGAGTGAATTGTAACATCAGACCGCCCATAAATGTATTGCCTAAACCGCTCAACCGCAAACACAATAGCAAGCATTTCTTTTTCTATTTGAGCATACCTAGTTTGTGCCTCCGTGAGTGTGAGTGAGGCAAACTCCACCGGACGGCCTGCCTGCAACAATACAGCACCCAACGCCACGCTCGACGCGTCCACTGACAGCACTATGGGCGTGCGCTCACAGTACAGCGCTAATACAGGTGCCGTAGCCAGCTTCCTCTTTAGCTTGTCTACAGCATCAGAATGTTGTTGCTCCCATAACCACGCAGATTCCTTTTTCAATAAGGTCCTTAAACAGTTCACACATTCTGAGTAACCGTGTATAAATTTTGCCAGATAGTTCACCATACCTAGAAATCTTTCTAAGGCCTTCCTATCACATGGGTAAGGGATGTCCATTATTGCCTTGACCTTTCTGTCATCTACCCCCATGCCGTTAGCATTAAACTTATGACCCAAGTACGTAATTTCATGTACACCAAATTGACACTTGTCACGATTGAACTTTATGCCGATCTCCCTAGCACGTTGTAAAAGATCTTTTAATCGACGGTCATGTTCTTGCCTAGTACTTCCCCAAACTATGACGTCATCCGCGAATGATTCGACCCCCTCTAAATCTTCTAAATGCTGTCGTAGTTTCGCGTGAAAGACTTCAGGCGCACAATTAATCCCATAAGGTAAACGTAAAAATTGATACCGACCAAAAGGTGTACTAAACGTGCAAAGATCAGCACTGTCGTCGTCAATTTCCACCATCCAAAAGCCGCAGCGCGCGTCGAGCACGCTGTAGACGGTGGCTCCGTGCAGACGCGCCGCCATCTCCGGCACGGTCGGCAGCGAGTATTGCGCGCGTCGCACCGCCCGGTTAAGCGGTCTGGGATCCAAACAAACACGAATACTACCATCTTTTTTCGGTATTAAAACTATTGCATTCACCCAGTCAGTTGGGTGTGTCACTCTTCTGACCACACCTAGCCCCTCCATTCTACGCAACTCGTCTAATAACTTGTCCTTAAGTCCCAATGGAATTTTTCGCGCAGGACATATAACCGGCTGTACATTTTTATCCACCACAATACTATATTTGCCCGGCAATTTCCCTAAACCATGAAACAAATCAGAATACTCTTCAATATTTATTGTATTTACATGATTAATTAAACCTAAAGTAATGCAGCCATCCAAACCGAGCACATTCTGACAATTTAAATCTGCAACAACGAATGAAAGTAAATAGAGATTATTGTTGTAAACAATAGACAGCTTATCGATTCCCAAAATAGGCAGTTGGTTACCTGTAAAGGAATGTACTCGCTTTGTGAAAGGCATAAGGTTCATAATTGAAAAACCCAAATTTAAATATTCCATTTTAGAAATAACATTGATCATAGACCCGGTATCTATTTTTAAAATAAATTGTTTGCTATTGCATTTAACAATTTCTATCCATTCTTTCAAAAACTTACTTGGTTTATTGGGTTGTTCAATCGTATTAATATAAAACATTTCCTCATCTTTTTCACTGTCACTATTTACGCTTAAATTTAATACTTTACGTACAACTTTCCTTTGCTCACACACTCGCGAAAAATGACCTTTCTTTTCACACACAAAACACAACGCATTATTAGCGGGGCATCGTACGCCGCCCGAACACCGCCCGCCACACGTAGGACAGGGCGCGCGCGCTGGGGGCTGCGGCCACCCGCTGCCATCAGCGCCGCGGGCGCCGCGCGGACGGCCCCTGCCGCCGCTGCGTACGCCGTTACGCCGCCGCCGTCCGTCGCTTACGCCATGAGCGCTTGCGCCTGCGCCGCCATCGTGAACCGCGTTCACCTGCACACCGCCGTCGATACATTTGCCTTCCTCGTTTGAAATTTCTGCCGCTTGACAAATTTGCATTGCCTTCTGTAATGTCAAGTCGTCAGTGCGAAGTAAACGATCTCTCACAGTGTTGTTAATAATGCCACATACGACCTTATCTCGTAGCAAGCATTCTTGTAGCTCACCAAATTCGCATTGTTGGCTTAATAATCGTAAAGCAGTCAAATATTGATCGATATTTTCCCCTTCTTCTTGGTTACGAGTAAAAAATTTAAACCGCCTGACTGTTATATTCGGTTTCGCTCCGAAGTAACCGTCAAACTTTTTTAATATGCAACTGATATCATCTTCATTTTCACCCTCTTCAAATGTGAAAGTAGTATATACCTCGTAGCCGGCCGAGCCAATGAGGTTCACCAACAGACTAGCCTGAACTTCCCTAGGCTGTTTACTCACTCCAGACGCCTTTAAAAACACCTCAAAAAGCTTCCGCCATTTCCGCCACGCTTCTGAACGTGCAGCAGGGCCGCCTTCGAGAGATAATTCCGCTGGAGGACGCGCGTGCTCCATAATTATATATAAAATTTAATATTTTCAGTCTATTTATACACTTGTACACAATATTTTCTAATTTGGAGTCCGTTTAAATACTTTAAATTGTATTTAAAATAGCACCGCTGTCACCATGTAGTGAAACACACGCAAGTTGGTTGAACACTGATTTATTTGAGACTACCCACTTATGTACATACATATTTTATACTGGGGTTGAAGTCTATTAAAAAATAAGACATATATACAAATCTGTATTTGTAAACTTTGTTTTATGGGTCAAGAAATTCATTTGTTCAAAGAGATTTTAGTTAAACTCAAACTTCTATCACAATGATTGAATGTGTTGCAAGAATATTGCGAGAGATAACTTGACAACGCTAAATTCTGTTGAGATTTTATGAAATTTTGCTAAGATTACTCATTTTCTTCAATTCTACGTTATAAACTTCTATATACGATGGCTACCACCCCTAGTCTAAAGTATGTCGCCAGAACAACTTTCAGTTGTGTTCCGGCATTAGTAACCAGGTTCCAGTCTCCCTTAAGAGAGTAAATGTAAATGTCAATAGCCGATGGTAACCGCTATCCATCAAGTGGGCCGTCTCTGCCTGTCTGCTGAACTCCTGCAATATAAATATATATATATATATATATATATATATATATATATATATATATATATATAATAGGTTGGGGAAAAAGTCTTTCCGCATATAGTATGTATGAACTTGTAATAAGATCTCTTTGGCTATACCATTTGCATATGGCTGGTTTTGGTATAATTAAAAAGTTTTAATTTTAAAGAAAGCAATTCCAAATTCAAATTAGGAAAATATGTGATTTTCATTTGTTTTTCTTATTGTTAAAATGAGTGAATCTAATGAAGAAATTCGATACATTTTAAAATTTTATTACAAAAAAGGTAAAAATGCAACACAAGCCGTGAAAAAAAAATGTGATGTTTATGGACCTAATGCAGTATCTGTGAGAGTAGCGCAAATTTGGTTTAAACGTTTTCAATCCAGAAATTTTGATATCAAAGGTGCACGTCGCTCTGGTCGCCCTGTTACGGACAAAATTGATGCCATTTTTGAAAAAGTGGAGCAAGATCGGCATATTAGTAGTTACGATGTAGCTGGAGAACTGGGAATTAACCACAAAACGGTTTTGGCGCATTTGAAAAAGCTGGGTACACAAAAAAGCTCGATATTTGGGTGCCTCATGAGCTCACTGAAAGAAACCTAATGAACCGTGTACTCATTTGTGATTCATTATTACGAAGTAATGAAACCGAACCATTTTTGAAGAAGTTGATAACTGGTGATGAAAAGTGGATCACGTACTGTTATACCCATGTACTGCAAGGGTTAATGCTTACCTGCAAGACTGCCGAGATACCTCAGCAGCCTTACTTATCATATACCCTGTTTTCAATGCGTTTAGCTCAGTCTGTCGTTAATTTCTATTGTGAGCGGTTGCTTCTCTAAAAATAATTACTTATAGTGTTTAATTAAAATATTCTTTTTTTAAAAAGGGTAAATTTATTTCCCTTATAACATTTTTGGTGGCAGCGGTGGGATCCGGAAATCCCCAGTGCCTAGCAACCGCATCGCAGACTCGCCCCGGATCCCGCAAAACCAGAATCCTAATTTCTAAAAACTATACGTGATTTTAATGAAAAGTGTCAAAACTTACCAAATATCCTCGTGTATCCAGTTGTGTTTGTGTTAAACACACCGCCGATTCCTGATAGTGGTCTAAATACTTACCACATTATCCTGCTATACCCGGCTGTATTATTACAACGACGCTGTCAGCCCCTGGAGTAGATCTGCATATCCTGTGAAGAGGTATCCTGAGCCGCAGTTACCTACCTTCGATTAACCAAGGAATTCCAGTTCTAAACCTGAAAACATAATAAACATTCGCATCAATCAAAGATCCAAGTTTCGAGTGAGGAAACCCGATACGCAGCCTTATCGCATCGGAATGTTCCTGTCCGTCTCATCTATATCCGTCGCCTACGCACTGCTATTATTGTAAGTGTTAGTCTTTGGTCATCGCTTTATATAATTAAGATTGATAAATTAGGGTTCCATAATTTATTAATTAATGTTGTCGTGGTTACATTAACTTGCTATCTGTTCCGATTTATTTTTCATTCATAAATTAAATTATGCCAAAAGTGCCTAAACAGGAAGAAACAAAACTCACAGTACTTATTCCAGAACCGGAACAGATTGTAAGTGATTCGGAAGCGAAATCACCTGTTATTTCACCTCGGCTCACCTGGAAAACAGCTGCAATCCTCAACACATTATTTAAATTCATTAAAACATATGACGGCAGCCGCGAAACCTTAAATTCATTTTTAGTTAATTGCGAAAACGCATACGAACTCGCATCCGAAACTCAAAGAACTATTCTATTTAAATATATCCTCAGCCAATTAAATGGTAAAGCGGAGATAGCCTGCTCCATCAAAGAGTTCTCGTCCTGGTAACAACTAAAGGAATTTCTTAAAAATCAGTTCAGCGAAAGAAAACATTATTCCCACCTCCTAACGGAGCTTCAAGAAAGCAGACAAGGTCCGCAGGAGAATGTTAGCCAATACGCCCTTAAGGTGGAAACTCACCTTTCACAACTATTGACGGAAATTTCTCTAGCCAATATGAAGAGTAAGGAGTTGCCCGGCCGCACTGCGGCCATGGAAGACCTTGCGCTCCATCATTTCCTTATGGGATTACATCCCCGTATTTCAAACATTGTCAGATGTAGATCTCCCAGGACGCTTAACGAAGCCATTAACTTAGCCGTGTCTGAAGAACGCATTCAACAGACACTTTATAGACGCCCACAGATCGAACATAAACCTAGTAATTTTAATAGAAGTAAACCAAGCACAAGTACACCCAGACCAGAATATAATACGAATCCACAAAGGACATTCACCCCTTCAACTCAAGGACCACCCAGGGTCTTTTGACGCTATTGTAAGACGGCCGGCCATGATATTTCTTCGTGTAAAAAACGAGAATATAACAATAACCGTTATAGGTTTTATCCTAACTCATCTGACACCCTAAATTCACCAAGATCACCACCGCGGGTGAACTTCGTTGATCAACCGGACGAACAAATCGGGCAGGATGAAGTTGATGTTTCGCTAGCCCCTTTAAACGAATAAGCGTCTCGCCTCGGTGTCGCACGAGACGAGTTCAGGAAGCCGACACCATATCCAATCCTTGCCAACGACCTTATCTTGATACATTCAGGTCCAACCGACAGGGTAACCAGCCCCAAACCGACGGACCTTACCTTATCCTAGAGTCCAACCGACAGGGTAAACAGCCCCAAACCGACGGACCTTACTCAGCCATAAAATCCAATCGACAGGGTAACCAGCCCCGAACTGACGGACCTTACCTTATCCTAGAGTCCAACCGACAGGGTAACCAGCCCCAAACCGACGGACCTTACCTTATCCTAGAGTCCAACCGACAGGGTAAACAGCCCCAAACCGACGGACCTTACTCTTCTACAAAGTCCAACCGACAGGGTAACCAGCCCCGAACTGACGGACCTATTCCAGACGTATCCAGTTTCCCGCAATCAGCATCTGAAACAAAAGAAGCAAAATCAAAATCATATAATATAAGACCTAATCTAAGAAAAGATCACTCACCTGTTGCAGTAAATAAAAACCCGAGAGTCATTCCAAGCCGCAACATAACTGACAACAAGGTTTACGAAATTAATTTAGACACTACAAAAAAGCTCCTGCCTCACGTATTATTAGACTCAGCAGCCTCAGATATTCCATTATCTCTTTTAGTCGATTCCGGTTCTACTATATGTCTAATAAAAGAATCCAGTATTCACAAAAATCAGAAACTAACGAAAGAACCGATTAAGCTTAAAGGTATAGACCCGGGCGATAAGCCAACACTGACCGAAGGACATTTTCAACTAAAATTAAAATTAAACAAATCCAAATCAGCATCCTTCAAATTCCATGTCATCAAGAACATTAACTTACCTTACGATGGTATTATAGGGACAGACTTTTTAACCGCGTTCGGCTGTAAAATTGATTATACTCACGATACTTTGAAAATAGAAAACATGGAGATAAAACTACTCTTCTCCGATCCCTTCTACGTCATTCCCCCTCGTAGCGAGGCCGTTATAGAATGTTCAATCCGAAATACCAACCTAAAAGAAGGCATTATCATAGATCAACATGTCTCTAAAGATATATTAATATCCAATTGCATAGTCAAGATAAAAGACAACAATCGTGTTAACCTAACAATCGCTAATATCTCAGAATCCAGTATCAGTATTAATCCGAACCTAAACCTTAAGGTTGAACCACTTCATTCCATTGCCTTTTGCACCAATGCTAATTCTCGAGAAACAACTCACCGGACCGATGAAGTAATTAATTCCTTAAGAATAGACCATCTCAATCAAGAAGAATCCAATGCTCTTATAGAAGTTTGTTCTCAGTATTCAGATATTTTCCATTTAGCAAATGATCTGCTGTCCCACACATCTGCTCTCGCCCATGAAATAAAAACAAGCAGCAATGTTCCCATTCACACTAAGTCGTACAGATTCCCAGAATGTCACAACAAAGAAGTTGAAACTCAAATCGACAAAATGCTCAATCAAGGTATCATAGAGCCCTCATCCTCTCCTTGGAGTTCACCAATATGGATAGTGCCTAAAAAAGCAGACTCCCAGGGCCAACGTAAATGGCGGATAGTAATTGACTATCGCAAGTTGAATGATATCACCATCGGTGAAATTTACCCGATTCCGCAGATATCTGAGATCCTTGACCAATTAGGAAATAGTAAATATTTCTCGACACTAGATCTTACCTCAGGCTTCCATCAAATCCTTATTTCTCCCGAAGATGCTCCTAAAACAGCCTTCTCCGTGCCCCAGGGCCACTACCAATTCAACAGAATGCCATTTGGGCTTAAAAATGCCCCGTCCACTTTTCAGAAATTGATGAATACCTGCCTTTCCGGTCTCCAAGGAACACGTTGTTTCGTATATCTAGATGACATCGTGATATATTCTGCCGACTTAAATTCACACATTAACAATCTAAAAGCTGTATTCAATAGACTTCGTAGTTTTAATTTAAAACTACAACCAGAAAAGTGCGAGTTCCTACGAAAGGAAGTAGCATATCTAGGACATATTATCGGTGAAGACGGCGTTAAACCAAACCCTGATAAAATTAAAGCTGTAACAAACTACCCAATTCCTCAGTCACCGAAGGACATCAAATCCTTCCTCGGCTTAGTGTCTTATTATAGAAGATTCATACCCGATTTCGCCAAATTTGGCCAATTGGCTAAACCACTGACTTCCTTGTTAAAGAAAGACATCCTATTCAAATGGCAAAATGAGCAACAGCTCGCATTTGAATCCTTAAAAAACAAACTTGTCACAGCCCCAATATTAGCCTATCCAGATTTTACACAACCATTCATCCTAACCTGTGACGCATCCAATCATGCTATATCAGCTATATTATCCCAAGGCACAGTAGGGCAAGACCGTCCAATAGCCTATGCGTCGCGTACTCTTAACAAAGCTGAGAGCAATTACACAGTTACTGAAAAAGAATGCCTTGCCATAATTTTTGGTACTAAAATATTCAGACCTTACCTTTATGGTCACCGATTTAAAATACTTACCGACCACAAACCACTCCAATGGCTATTTAGTTGCAAAGACCCCGGGTCACGACTCGTCCGCTGGCGACTGAAACTTGAAGAATTCGAATACGAAATCCAGTACAAGAAAGGAAAAATAAATTCTAACGCGGATGCCTTGTCTCGCTTTCCTGTTAATCCAATCCAACCCGGAAACCCAGAATCCAACCTTGCAATAGATGGAGATCTAATGGACTTATTGATATCACCACCGTCTTTTAACCCCGACGAAATCATTACTACCTCGCCAAATACCCTCGACCCAAACGATGACCTTATGTCACTTTCGGATATTATTGAAAACTACAGAGGTGAACCTGGAAACGAAGTTGTTGACTTACCTGAACAAGTATTAGAACCGCCATTACTTCACAATGACCAACTTGACGCTAATAGAATTGACTTACCTGAACATACATCAGAATTACCAATCTCTCCCAACACTGCATCCAATGTCGATAGACCTAACTTTAAAATCTATTACTTCTTTCATGAAAGTACATTATTTCGACGAATCATCTTATCCTGAAATCTTCCAAACGCTGAAAACAATTCGAAACGAATTGATCGTTTTTGAAGATATAAATGAAATAAGTATATCCGACCTAAAAAATCCGTTTGAAAAGCACTCCTTTGTGAAAATCTATAATATTAATATATTATATACCTTTTCCATGACACACGTATTAAAATAAAAATATATCATAATAATATTATATATCCAGCCCCTACGGAAATTAAGAAGATCCTTCTCGATAACCACGATATTACAATAGCAGGCCATTTGGGGTCTGTCAGAATGTATAATAGAATAAAACAAACATACTACTAGAAAGGGATACGTAGTAATCATTTATGTGAAACAATGTAAATCTTGCCAAAAGAACAAAGCCCTTAGGAAAATAAATCGTGCTCCAATGCAAATTACCAGTACTTCAACGGAACCCTCTCAAAGCATATCCCTCGATATTATAGGTCCAATCCCTGAAGCTGGACCTACAAAATTAAAATATATATTAACAATACAAGATGATCTCACTAAATTCTCTTCCGCATACTCAATCCGCATTACTACTGCCGAAGAAACAAGCGAATGCTTGCTCCATTATATATCAATCTGTGGTATCCCCAAAATGATCCTTACAGACCAGGGCCCCAATTTTACGTCAGACCTTTTTAAGAAAACATGCGAATTCCTAAAAATCAAGAACCTCTGGTCATCTCTATACTATCCATAAACCCAAGGCGCTCTCAGCGGAGTCACTCAACCCTGAAGGAATATTTAAAATCTTATATTACAGAGAAACAGACAAATTGACCTCGTTACGTATATACAGCCATGCTTGCTTATAATACTTCTGTCCATTCCACAACCCACTTTACTCCTTACGAGTTGATGTTTGGAAACAAACCATTCATTCCAAATTCTATCTACAACGAGTCACCAGGAGCGACATACCCTGACTGCGTCCGTGTGCTCCAAAATAGATTAAAGAATTTCCGCGAAAAAGATCTAGATTATATAAGAAAATCCAAAGAATCATCCAAAACATATTACAACACACATACTCGCCCAGTCAAATATAATACCGGCGATTATGTGTACCTGAAAAACCACCTTAGATTACGTAAAGCATTATCGCCTATTTGGAAAGGACCTTACAAGGTGATTAAAATGAGCGGTAATAATACTCTTAGCTTGCTTATTAACCGGCGTCACGTTACTCACCATTATGACCAAGTGAAACCAGCTGAAGTTGAAAACCTGTGAACAAAATCTACTAATTATTAAAATAAAAACAGAAACCCTTAATTAGGAATAGAAAATCTAGACCAGAGAAATAACATATATAAATTACACAGATATAGATATAGGTTAGTAATAGATTTATATTACATTATAATAATTAGGTTAGTTATTATAAAATAGAATACTTACGTTAGTTAAACTTACATTAATTATTATTTGCAGCGCAATTCGGGCCCAGTCCGATCAAGACTACATCCAATCAATTACTTCAAGTCCAGGTCTCTACTATGATTACTTAGGGAAACTTAAAATTTAAAACGTTCAACGTAAAATTTAAAAATAGACCAGTGTTGTGTAGTCAGATTATTTATTGTGTACCAATCCCCAAAATGCTTTTGAAGTCACAGGAAAATTGTGTAATCAAACCAGAATTATGGAAGTCGACACAGAATGCCGTAATATGTTACAACCTCTAAAGCACGTTATCAAAATATGAATAAAGAATTTTCCTCCATCTCACACTTAATAGATAACCGCATAAAACGCAGTGCCTGGATAGGAGGGATAGGTACAATTCTGAAACAAATTTTCGGCACGTTAGATGAAAACGATGCTCTTAAATACGGTGAAGCGATAGCAGCGTTACAAAACAACGAAAAACGGTTGATTTCGCTCATGAAGGAAAATATACTGGTTACCACATCTGTAATAGAACCTTATAATGAAACTTAACAAAAAATAAAAGATAATTAAATTTATCTCAGTAATGCTATTAACAACCTCTCTGTTAGTATTAAAAACATCACCGAATTAACGAACGGATTACAAATACTAGTAAAAGTTAATGAAATCCTAACCATCTTAGAAGCATCGATACTTACATTATCCTTTCAATTAGAGGACATTACCAACGCAATATTATTTAGCAGTCAGAACATCCTGTGTTAGATATTAATCTGACAACCATGCCATAAATTAAAAAGCTAAAAGACAGTGTCAATATTAAGTCTATATTTTATCTATGTTCGTTGTTGTGAAGTTACCGCTGTCTCGCTGCATCCATGTAAAAGTGTTCTCAAAAATATACTGTTCATAAAACCACTAATAAATATCCCCTGCATTACAAAGAAAACTTATTTCACTCTGCCAGCTCACAACCCAATATCCTGCATCCTGCCATCATGACCCCAAACCAATTATACAGAGAGGTTGCTAATAACCATCGTCACTTGCCCGGTGACCTCGAATTGCCCGTAGTTTTAGATTTAAGTAATATGCACCTTATTCTAAGTATTTCAAAACTAGTATGTTATTATTTAAATAATAAAATCGTGTTTGTTGTACAAGTACCGTTAGTAAGCATCAAGAAGTACATGCTATTCCACAATATCGCTTTTTTTTTTTTTTTTGGTTTTGAGGCGAGGGAAAATGCTTAACCGATTTACGCACAAACTGGGTCGTTGCTAGGGGAACGACACGCGTCGGTCGGGGGCGATAACACTGCAGCAATAGTATGCTCTTGGCAGCGCTCCGTCAGCGATCGACGTCACAGAATAGTGTGGAAGACTCCGAGCGTTGCTGCACGGGCGAGCAACCCCAATACCCACTAAAAACCCCCTCCTCCCTGACGACCCTGCGCTTTGAATGTGTTGGAAAGGCTGAGATTTAGAACATAGTTACGCACAGCCGATCCAGCGCAATAAAGTGCCTAGAGTGTGCCCTGGGAGAACACACCCCACTTCGTTGTGCGGGGGTAGAAGGTCCTTTGCTCTTCCTAGCAAGCTAAAGGCCCCCCGCGGTAAACGGAACCTAACTCAGGGAGGGAAGTAATGCGCGTACCTGCCTCTCCGGGTGCCAGCTGAAGGCCGGCGACCTCGAGAAGACGCATTGGCACGCGCTGCAGGACTTCTCTCCCTGTCTCGTTCTGCGGCCTCCTTGAGTGACATTACTGTCTCGCAAAAAGTAACCGCAGCCCCCCAATTGTCGCTGCTCTGCAGCATGGCCTTGACCAAGTCGCAGAGCGAGTCGACTGGACCTACGTGCGTCTCAATGTGTTCGAAACGCTGCGGCGCCCATGCGGCGCACTCGATCCAGCGCAATAAAGTGCCTAGAGTGTGCCCTGGGAGAACACACCCCACTTCGTTGTGCGGGGGTAGAAGGTCCTTTGCTCTTCCTAGCAAGCTAAAGGCCCCCCGCGGTAAACGGAACCTAACTCGTGTCGGTAATGCGCGTACCTGCCTCTCCGTGCCCTGAAGGCCGGCGACCTCGAGAAGACGCATTGGCACGCGCTGCAGGACTTCTCTCCCTGTCTCGTTCTGCGGCCTCCTTGAGTGACATTACTGTCTCGCAAAAAGTAACCGCAGCCCCCCAATTGTCGCTGCTCTGCAGCATGGCCTTGACCAAGTCGCAGAGCGAGTCGACTGGACCTACGTGCGTCTCAAGTTCGAAACGCTGCGGCGCCCATGCGGCGCACTCGACAAGCGTGTGTAACGTCGTGTCGGGCGCGCCGCACTGGCGGCAGTCCGGGGAAGGCAAGCAGCCCACAATGCGACTTCCACAATATCGCTCTGTCTACTCCGCATAACCCTGAACAACCAAACTCATTTAGCTTAATCCTCCCAACTAATAAGTACATAGCAATGACCAAAGACAAGGCACAGTATTGCATCTTTAATGACCTCAGAAACTGCAAGAATGTAAATCCGAGTTACTTCATTTGTAACGTAGAAACGGTCTATTCCACTGACGCAAAACAGTGCTGTAAGAGTGAATTACTGGCAAAGGTAATCAGTGAAAAACCACAGCAGTGTGAAGCGAAAACAGTGTTCGGGAAAATAGATATTTGGAAATCGATCTCTAACAATAAATGGATTTATATACAATCAGAATCGACCAAAATTTCAATTGATTGTTCCAATTCCAAATTGTACGAAACTGTAATCATTGGAACAGGTATCATTAATATCCCCAAAAACTGTGTTGGTTATTGTAAAAGTACAACACTTATACAATTCTAATATTTTAAATATAACTTCACCTGTCAATAGCTTTATAGAATTTAACCTTATTGATGATACTTGTTGTGACCATGTCAAACTAAATAAAATAGATAATGTGTCTCCTGTCAAGTTACATGATGTAGATTTGGACGATTTTAACAAGCAAAACAAAATGCTTTTAGAAAATATGTTAAGTGATCTAAATTCCATAAAGGAAAACCCGCACATTGTAAGATATGGGACACACTATTCTATCCTAACGCTTTTACTTTTCATTTGTATGTTTTGTTATTTTAGTTATGTCTTATATTATAAAATTTGTAAACCTAGAGGCAACCGACCACAACCATCCAGATTTAAATTAGAATTATTTTCTCCGCAGACTTCTGATTCAAAAGATTCTTCTGATAAGGATTCTGACATAGAAATAGTTACCCCTAAGGCTCCGACCAGAGTAAAAGTGTAATCACAGAGACTGGAACATACCCAAAGTCTCTTCTTAAAGGGCGAGGTGTTATACCCATGTACTGCGAGGGTTAATGCTTACCTGCAAGACTGCCGAGATACCTCAGCAGCCTTACCCTGTTTTACTTATCATATACCCTGTTTTCAATACGAGTGAGTCAGTCTGTCGTTAATTTCTGTTGTGAGCGGTTGCTTTTCTAAAATCAAGTAATTTTCATAATTATAGTTATATGTTTAATTAAAAATACGTGATCAAAGGTTTTAGCTATTTATTTCTTTAAAATAATAAATAAATTAACAATTTAAGTTCATTTTCCATATTTTTACGATAAGGCCAATGGGGATTGTTCACTTTTTTTCAATTTAGCTATTTGAAAAACCATTTCGAGTAATAGTGTTCCTAATCATTTCTGTCTAGTTAAAATTCCAAAAAACGTACGATTTCCTTGTATTTTGTAAGGAATACGTTTGACCTTTATTTGACCTTACTAAATCCTATGACGTCATTAAAATCCGGTGAAATGCATATGAATACCGTAGCCATTCAGTTTTAAAACACAAAACGACCGACATTTTCTTTTTTATGTCATTGTTACGTCATACAACATAACATAAACAAACATTTCATTCGACTGTCGAAAAAAGTGACAGGTGTGATCGTAGAGTGTACACGTATCTGGCAATTTTCTTTCGGTTTTTTTCAGCTTTTCTGTTTTCCCGAGGTTGTGTTGTTCTGTTTATGTTGGTGGTGGGTATTAAATATCTCCTAGTATTGGTAAGTACTTTATTTATTATATATATGGCGCAGTCTGTGGGTGAAAATGTCCCTCCCGATAGAGGAAGGAACCCGTTAGACTCCGAATTGGCAATTCAATCTCCCCTAAAAGCAAGCTCCAAACGCCTCAGAATCTGTTCTCCCGAACATATTCCTGGAAAAAGAGCTCCTACTTTACCTGCCGCAGCATCTATTCAACATACTTATACCCGTCCTGGGTTTGACTCGGATTTGCAATACAACGAAAGTGATTCAGGCCCATTTGTAGTTTATGTTTCACGCCAAGATGCTGAGGCAACTAACATCTCCGCAAATATGCGTTCTGTTACAACCCTATGCAATAGGCACTTATTGCTGAGTCAAACATCTCATTGACATAGATTTCCAAAATGTCGATCAGCAGTAATTGCCTATAAATACCAAATCTTTTTACAAATTCACAGAGTTCTCTTGGTTATTAGCCACAGCTCTACAGCAACGGACCTGGTTTATGCCTGCCGGCTGGATTGCTCAAAACTAATACCATATCGGTCCGGTAGACCTTTGAGGTCCCGTATATTGAGACTCCAAGTCAATTATTATTCATAATAATAAAATAAAAGGTTCCTGTAAGCCAAAATTGTTTTTTTTTTAAAACATATAAGTGCTCGGGACTAACATTTGGTGTCAGAAGAAAGCGGGATATTATTGCCCGTCGGACGCCCCGTTCCTGACGACGTCCAACAAAAAGCCAAGCTGTGACGGTGCTGTACCAGTCTCTCTGACTGTGCATAACCAGACTCCAGCTCTACGTGTCGAGGAAGCCGCCACGCCGTACCTCATCGTGCCCGAGGGTCCATTGCCCAGCCGCGAGGTTCTGTTGCGCGGCCCAACGACAATGCGTTGACCTAGATATAAAGCGTCAACAACCCAACGTGTTGCTGCCACGCGCTGACACGAGCCGCCGATTGAGCGTCGCCGCCCGCCGCCGCCGCAGCCGTCGCCGCCTCCGCCGCCTCCGCCGCCGTCGCCGCCGCCGCCGCCGCCAAGTCAGCATAATAACCAACACATGCTGCCGCTGATGTTTATACTGTGAGTGCATTTTAAGTTTATTATCTGTTATAGTTCCATTTCTTTATTTATAATTGATCATGGCAAACCCAAAAATCGATCACTCCCCTATATCCTCCCATACCGTAAAAATGAATTTTACCGACCTCACCCGCTTCATAAAAACCTTCGATGGAGATAGAAATAAATTATCCCCGTTTCTACGTAACTGCGAGAATGCCCTTAACTTAATTAACCCCAATCAATACGAAATATTATTTAAATTTATACTATCCCAATTAGAAGGTAAAGCAGAAGCATTATGTTCCCTTAAAGTTTTCAGTAATTGGTCGGACCTGAAACAATTTTTAAAAAGTAACTTTGGCGAGTGTAAACACCGTAACCATCTATTATTAGACCTCCAAAACTGTAGAATGAAACCTAACGAAAGTGCTCTGCAATATAGTACACGTCTAGAAACTCATCTTACACGACTACAGACGGACATATCTCATTCAACCATCAATCAGGGTGAACTGCTAGGACGACTAGCTAATACGGACGACCTGGCTTTACACACCTTTTTGCTGGGGCTACCCAGCCATATTTCCAACATATTGAGATGCCGCAATCCGGAAAACCTTGCCGAAGCAATTAATTTAGCTATTCAAGAAGAAAAATTCTACAACTATGCTCAATCCTCGCAGTCAAGAAATTCCGTAGAATCCAAACCAAAATGCCGTCTTTGTGGCAAACCTGGGCACACGGATAGATCGTGCTATTCAAATCGTCACCGTCCCATCCATAATGTAGCTTTCCAACCAAGACCTTCTCAATCCATTCCCAATACTTCACCACCAAACCCGACTATCTGTGCATATTGTAAGGCAGTCGGTCATCACATAAATCAATGTCGTAAAAGGGAATATAATAACACAAATCGTCAAAGATTTTCAAACCCTACAAATCATCAAATAAATTCTAACCCACCTTTAAATAAAGTACACAATTTAGACGAAAACCATGATCAGACCCAAGAGTGTCCAACAGACCCCCAAAATGATAATTTTTTATACTAAATAGGGTTCCGCAACCGCGTCATGTGGAATCTGCTACACAAACCGACGCGCTACCAAGTAAAATACCTCCTAACGATTCTGATTCCCTTTATTGCCATACCAATAAGTTACCGACAGACAGAACAAATAGTCACGACTCCTTCTTCCCTTCACGGCTCACTGAATCCCGAGTTATACGACAGGGTAACCAGCCCCAGATAGGAAACTCGTCTATTAAAAACACTGGTTCTAAAAACTCTACTAAATCTTATACCAATAATTCTATGTCTAATAAATCTTATACCAATAATTCTAAGTCTACTAAATCTTATACCAATAATAAAAATTCTACTAATTCCTATACCCGTAATACTAAATCTGCGAATTCTTATAATACAAAGTCCACAAATTCTTATAAGAATAACGAGACAATTTATAAAATTCATTATAACGATAAAATTCACTTACCGCATGTCTATATAAAATCTCAATATTCAAATAAGCCGCTGGTTTTCTTGATTGACTCAGGCTCTAGTATTTCTTTAATAAAAAAATCTTCTTTAGTCACACATCCTAAACTTATAACAGAAAAGGTTAAGTTCAAAGGTATAGATGAAAATGCCCCATGTTCTGAGAGTTTTGGGCACTTTCAATTAGATTTCAAGCTCGATAACTCTGAAACAATATTCAGTAAAATTCATCTAGTTTCAGAATCTCTAAGTTTCAATTTTGACGGAATTATAGGTAATGATTTTCTAAGAAACAATAACTGCAATATCCTATACGGAAATAATACTCTGCATCTTGATAAAGGCACATTACAAATTCATTTTACTAAACCCCAATATACAATACCAGCTCGTTCCGAAATGATGATAGAATGCAAAGTAACTAATCCAGAAATTACATCCGGGTTTGTTGAAAAGTCTGAGATTCAAAAGGGTGTATACCTATCCAGTTGCCTCACATCCCTTAAATCCAATAAACACGTTAATGTGTCCATTCTTAATACTACAAATAATGAAATAAATATACAAACCTTTTGCGTTGAACTCCTACCATGTGATATTCTAAGGTCTAATAGTATACATAATATAACTTCCGATCATAACCGAGCTTTGGAAGTACGGAACCAAATAAGAACATCTCATCTTAACTCAGAAGAATCTAAAGTCCTCCTATCTCTTTGCCACGAATATTCCGATTTATTTTACCTTGATGGTGATCATCTCTCTTGTACTAACACTGTTAAACATGAAATTAAAACTACTAGTTCACAACCAATCCATGTAAAAAGTTACCGCTATCCAGAATGCCATAAAGAAGAAGTAAATAAGCAGATACAGAAAATGTTGAATCAAAACATTATTAAACCTTTTAGTTCCCCATGGTCATCCCCAATTTGGGTAGTTCCAAAAAAACAAGACGCTTCCGGTCAAAAGAAATGGAGAATCGTAGTAGACTATCGAAAACTTAATGATATTACCATTGGAGATGCTTATCCTATTCCTAACATAACCGAAATCTTAGACCAACTAGGTCACAGTAAATATTTTTCTACATTGGATCTCGCCTCCGGTTTTCATCAAATTCAAATGGCTGAAGAAGACTCTCCCAAAACCGCCTTCTCAGTTCCAAATGGCCACTTTGAATACACTAGAATGCCCTTTGGACTAAAAAATGCTCTTGCAACCTTTCAACGTCTCATGAATACAGTCCTTACCGGTCTACAGGGTTTACATTGCTTTATCTATCTAGATGACGTTATTATCTATTCTCATGATCTCCAGTCTCACATCTCTAAACTTGAATTAATATTCGATGCCTTAAGAAAACATAATCTTTAGATTATGTTTTCTTAAGGCATCTGTAACTTTAGTTACAGCCAGACAAATGCGAGTTTCTTCGTCGCGAAGTCGCCTATCTAGGTCATATAATTTCAGACAAAGGAGTATCTCCCAATCCCGATAAAGTTGAAGCCGTAGTATCCTATCCTACACCCAGAACACCCAAACATATTAAAAGTTTCTTGGGACTCATAGGATATTATAGGAAATTTGTTAAAGACTTTTCTAAAATCACTAAGCCACTAACTTCCCTGTTAAGAAAGGATGTAGATTTCACCTGGTCACATCAACAGGAAGAAGCATTCAACTCTCTTAAATCAATGCTTACTAACGCCCCTATCCTCCAATATCCTGACTTCTCGAAACCTTTCATCTTAACCACTGATGCTTCCGAATATGCAATTGGTGCAGTTCTATCGCAAGGTGAAATAGGCAATGACCTACCCATAGCCTATGCTTCCCGTACTTTAAACAAAGCAGAAGGAAATTATAGCGTGTCTGAAAAAGAACTTTTAGGAGTTATATACGGTACAAAAACATTCAGACCGTATCTTTATGGGAGAAAATTCAAAATCGTTACAGACCACAAACCCCTTGTGTATCTTATGAATTGCAAAGATCCTAGTAGTAAGTTATTACGCTGGAGATTAAAAATAGAAGATTTTGATTATGAAATTGTGTATAAACCAGGAAAATTAAATAGTAACGCCGACGCCTTATCCAGACCGCCTATACATAATATCGAAGATATAGATCTTAATGATAACTTAACCTATGAATCCTATATTAGAACACGTTCATCCCCTACAGTTTTTAATACTCGAATAACAGAATTTAACCAAAATTTACTTGAATCCTCGTGTCCATACATAGCCTACCCAACATCCATTGACTTAGATGACTCCGATCCCTACTGTCGAGATATACTAAACCTTTTAGAAAACAGAAATGACTTTGAAAACTCTGAAAGAGAATTGCATAATATTAAAATATCCGAAATAAATAATAAAACTTATCTTCATCTTTTTACTAAAGTCCATCACTATGACTCTGTCACTTATAGAGATATCTTTGCAGTATTAAAAGAAGTAAGAAATAACTTAGTTATATCCTACCCCCAAGTTAATGAAATTTCTATCTCTGATTTCGATAACCCTTACGATAAACTAAAATTTCTAATTATTTACGAAATGATAACTTATATATTCCATGACACTAATATTAAAATAAATATTTATCACAACAAACTCGTATATCCTACCCCTAACCAAATTCCTGCTATCCTGAAGGATAACCATGACTCCCCTATTGGAGGCCATATTGGCTCCAATCGAATGTATAGTAAACTCAAAGATACTTACTATTGGAGTGAAATGAAAAAGGATATTGAAAATTATGTAAGAAATTGTCCACTCTGCCAACAAAACAAAGCACTTCGAGCTACTAATAAAGCCCCTATGGAAATCACAACAACTTCAAATGAACCCTTACAAAGAATATTTACCGACATTGTAGGTCCTCTTCCAGAATCTGGTCCCCAAAAATACAAGTATAATATAGTCACATTCCAAGACGATTTAACTAAATATTCCATGGCCTATCCTATTGTTCAATCCACTGCAGAACAAACTTCTGAATGTCTTATAAAATTTATATCTCACTTTGGTATTCCCAAAACTGTCCTTTCTGATCAAGGTGTCCATTTTATAGCCGACGTATATAAACAAGTAGCGTCTCTTTTTAAAATTAAACACTTATTCTCATCTCCATATCACCCCCAAACCAATGGTGCACTTGAGAGAAGCCATAGCACTCTCAAGGAATATCTTAAATCCTATGTAAATGATAATCAAGACAACTGGTATAAATATCTCCCTACTGCACTGATATCCTACAATTCAACAACTCACTCTACCACAAATTTTAGTCCTCATGAACTTTTATTCGGATGTAAACCTTACCTACCAAGTTCTATCTATGACAGAAACCCTACTGTCACTTATCCCGATTATATTAAAAATTTAAAACACAGATTAATTAATACAAGAAACATAGCTCGCGAAAATATTCTTAGAAGTAAAGAAAGATCAAAACACTACTATGATCAGCATACTAGAGAAATATCTTATAATGTTGGAGATATGGTGTATATAAAATACCACCATAGACTGCGTAAAGCCTTGTCTCCTATATGGAAAGGTCCTTACCAAGTCACGGCAGTTCATGGTAATAGCAATGTAACAGTGCAAGTAAATAGGCGAAAAATCCGTTACCATTTTAACGAAATAAAACTAGCCCACGATAATTCCATTCCAGGGCCATCGCGCCAGGTGCCATCTCCGACTCAGGACTAATATCGCCAATCCCAAACAGTCCAGGCCTATACTATGAAAATCTAGGTACTTTAAGGTTTTATAATAGTTTTTGGAACATGGTCACTTTTACAGATTTCTCCTACATACAACCTCATATAGAAAATATTAAAAATATAATAAATACCGTTAAAACAACCTGTAATAGTTATAAATCAAGTAAAATTCAAACAGACTGCTCTAACACATTAAATCCGTTAGAAACTCTCCTAGTTAACGTAGAAAATAATTTTATAGCTGTATCACATCTCACAAATAAAAATCGTATTAAAAGATCTTCGTGGTTCGGTTTTGGCGGACCTATTCTTAAACAGTTATTCGGATCCTTAGATGAAGATGATGCAAAAACCTTCTCTGACGCTATCAATGCCGTCCAAGACGATCAGAGACATCTATCGTCTTTAATGAAAGATAACATTCACGTAATCTCTTCCGCTATCGATACTTTTAATAATACAATTAGAAGACTAAATGATAATAAACAAATATTAAATCAAAACATGGGTAAATTAGATACAATTTTAGAAACCGTTTTGCAAACAACTTCCAAATTAGAAACTTCTTCTTATCTATCTTTAACCTTTAGCGCAATAGAAAGTTCTTTAATAACTTTAAATTTTAACCTTGAAGACATTATAGATGCAATTCTGTTCGGAAAACAAAACATAATTCATCCTTCTATTTTATCCCCAGTTCAATTATATAATGAACTAAGTTCCAACCAAAATATTATAGCTCAAAACTTCCCAGTCTCATTAAGCATAGAAAATATGCACACTCTCCTAGATATCTCATCAGTTTCTAGCTTTGTTAATGGATCTAAACTAGTATTCGTCATAAGAATTCCGTTAATAAACTTACAAGAATACAATCTCTATCATATTTTTGCTCTCCCTACTCCGCATGATATAAATAATCCTCATTCCTTTGCTATGATCAATCCAACTACTAGATTTCTTGCTATAACCGATGATAAATTAATGTACTCAACAATGGACTCTACGAGTGAGTGCAAAAGTGTAACAAAAGAATATTATCTGTGCAAACTAAGTGATGTGCATCCTACCGCAACAAATCCAATTTGTGAAGTGATAATCCTAACTAAACATATAAACAAATTACCAAAACCTTGTGATTATAAAGTAATAATTAGTGATATTGACGTTTGGCAAAAACTTAATAATAATAAGTGGTTATATGTACAGTCTGATCTAACTAAACTATCTGTTAAATGTAACAATACTCTTAGTGACTACGATATTGTTGGAACAGGAATCCTCAAGGTTCCTAAAGGCTGTAAGGCTTTTCATAATCTTCTACAATTTGTTGCATCTACAGAGTATGAGTCTAAACTGTATTTACCTTCTCCAAATTTTAATATTATAGAAGATGATTGCTGCTCCAAGAAAAGGATAAATAATACGATTCCATATTTAACTCCTATTAAATTATCTCACATCGATTTAGATTCCTTGCATTATGTCACACATAGATTAAATCAGTTCAGTGACGAAATAGAGAAAATAGAAAATCAACCTTACCACATTAAATATGGAAACTATTTTAGCGGAATTACAACAATCTTGTCTGTATGTGTTTTAGCTTATATGTCTTTTACTATTTATAAGAAATGTTGTAAGAAACCAAGACGAGATACAACCCAAAATGAGCCTGGTTGTTGTATAAAAATATTCAATAATTGTTATGCTAAGCCTAATACCCAAACAAATCTTCAGATTCAGAATAGAGCATTTGAAGTATCTGAAAACTCGGAAGAATCTCCCTCGAGTTTGAGGAGAAATTTACATATATATTAGAAAAAACTTATAGTAATCCATAAATAATAATTTTGTTAATTTTTTAGTAATAAATAATTTTACTAGTTCATGTTAATGTCTCATAGAAATAATGAATAAAAACTACTATTCCTTTACTAAAGTTTTACTATTTCTTTACCAGTTCTCAAAGAATAAAATATTTACCATATCTTTACCAATTCTTATAATGAAAATAATTATACTAGTTCTTTACAAGTTCATACTAGATCTTATGATCAAAATTGTTTTCTACATCTTTACTAGTTCATAGGATATTTTACTATTTCGTTACAAATTCTTAAATCATTGCTATTTCTTGACTAATTGTAATATTTCAATTCTCGTGTTACTTAATAGCTTAAGCACTAAAATATGTAATTTGTTCAACTTTTCTAATAATTGATACATAGTAATTTTAAAATTCTAGCTGTAAAATAAAACTGTATATTTTGTTAAATGTACTGTGTAAATGTTTGTAACTTCTTGGTGTCTCAATCTACTCGCATCTTTTCCTTATTTGATGCTCCGTTTTAAGGGGGGAGGTGTTACAACCCTATGCAATAGGCACTTATTGCTGAGTCAAACATCTCATTGACATAGATTTCCAAAATGTTACCCGTATGGGGGTTATCCATCAGATCCCCCTTGATTGGACATTAGAGGATCTTGTCTCCTGGATTGAGTGTCATCCCACTCCAGAACTGGTCATTAAAGCTAGGAGGTTAAATAAAAAAAAAAGCATAGATGGGAAAATCAGTTGGGAACCAACAGGAACGGTGGTACTTACTTTCCTTGGGCAAAAGTTGCCATCTTACGTTTACTGTTGTCATGTCTCTCTCCCTGTAAATGTATATACGCTGCCGACTATCCAGTGCTTAAAATGTTGCCGTTTCGGTCATATACGTGACCAGTGTCGTTCTAATCCTCGATGCTCACGTTGTTCTGGTGCTCATGAAAGCATGGCTTGCAATATACCAGATGACAGTAGCACGTGTTTGTTTTGCTCTGGAAATCATCCAGCAACAGATTTTCGTTGTCCAGAACATGATCGTCAAAGAGCAATTAAACGAATAATGTCCAATGAAAATATCAGCTACTTAGAGGCTGCTCGTAAATATCGTTTAACTCGATCCTCTTATGCGGACATAACTAGTAGGCACCATTCACAAAAACCTACCTCTTGGAATGTCCCCTCCCCAAATCCTATCCCCTCCCCGCCTGTCCCTCAATCTCTGCCTCATGCCTCCCATTTACCTTCCCATCCCCATCCATACACTTCTTATAAAAAAACTGTCTTTATTGAGAAACGTCCCAGACAAGAACTGGGTAAATCATTTGACCGATATGCCCACTCTAATATTACAGCTACACCTCCTTCATCTCTCTCCAATGGATGTGCCCTTGGTGATAACACCCCAGGCCCATCTCCTCTAACTGATAATCTGGCAGAACTTTTATCTACTACTTTAATTAATGTGTTTTCTAAATTTGGAGTAAACTCACCGAACAATGTCATGGAAATAATCAGATCTGTAATCACTTTATTAATCAACTCTTTCTTTAAAAAAAATGATGAACATAATCCAATGGAACAGTCGCAGTGTTAACAATAAAAAACATGAAATAACTCACCTGATTAATCAATTCAAGCCTATCGTCTTTGCCATTTCGGAGACATGGCTAAGGACCGGCTCCCTTTTTAGAGTACCTGGGTTCTCGTGCCTCCGGGATGACAGGGTGGATGGGTGGGCCGGCTGTGCTCTTCTAATCAGAAGAGACATCACTTTCTCTCAAATCCCTGTCCCTCAACACTCCGATAATATTAATATTGTTGCTGTCCATGCCTTTAACATTTCTTTTGTATCTATTTATATCCCCCACCCTAATATATCTGTCATCCAGGAACTTTATTCCCTTCTACTCCCTCTTCCGACCCCTGTTATAATTCTTGGAGATTTAAACATTCATCATACTTTATGGGGATCAGTCTCTTGTGACTCAATCTCCTCAGTATTCCTTAATATGCTTGATGAACTGGACTTGTGCGTCATTAATGACGGAACCCCTACCCGAAGAGTATCTCCCACCCAAAACCCAAGTGTTCCCGACCTCACCTTATCTTCCGCATCTCTAGCCAATTCCTTATCTTGGTGTGTTCTCTCTAACTCTCATGGCAGTGATCATCTCCCAATTCTTTCCTCCTTAGCTGACTCTTCTCCTCCTCCTATTTGTCATACTCCTCTACTTAAATTTAGACTGGAGCAGGCAAATTGGCAAAAGTTTTCTGACCTTGTTCAATGCAAAGTAGAGTCCCTTCCTCCTATCACAAACTCAAACTATCTCTCACTATACTCACAGTTCATATCTGTTTTATCTTCTTCAGCAGAAAACTCAATACCGCTCAAAAACAGTGCCATTAATAAAATCTCTTCCCCAGCTTGGTGGGATTCTGAATGCTCTGCTATAGTCAAAGAACGCAAAATGGCGGAAAAAAATTTTGCTAGAGTGCTGTCAATAGAAAACTACCTGGAGTATCAAAAAGTCTCAGCTTCCTGTAAAAGACTTTTACGGCAAAAAAAACGCAAAGGTTGGCACATTTTTTGCGAATCACTTTCTCCCAGATCTCCCTCTTCTTTAGTCTGGAAGAAAATTAAAGCCTTCCGTAAATCCCAAATTGACAATAATGTAACCTCAAATAATCCCTCTTCTTGGCTCCAGGATTTCCTTAATAAGCTCTCTCCTATATTTGTTCCCCCTGACCCATTCCCCCCCATTTACCATTCTGCGGCTGCAAATTCTGATCCCATGAATTCTCCATTCTCTTTTGAGGAACTTCTTTGCGCCCTGGACCACCTCAAGGATTCTTCCCCTGGCGCAGATGGCATCCCTTATTCTCTTATTATCAAGTCCTCTGAATCATCAAAATCTTTTCTTCTCGCTCTCTTGAACCATATATTTCTATCCAGTGTGGTACCAGACTCTTGGAAAATCCAAATTATAATTCCAATCCTGAAACCTGGAAAAGATGCTACAGATCCCAATTCCTACAGACCAATTGCCCTGTCTTCAGTTATCTCCAAAATTATGGAGCACCTAATTAAAAACAGATTAGAATGGTTTGTGGAAAGTAGAGGCCTCCTTTCCAGGAGTCAATTCGGTTTTAGAAGGGGCTTGGGAACTGTAGATAGCTTGAGCCTTCTCACAACAGATATCCGTCTTGCTTTCTCTCGAAACGAACATGTCATAGGGGTATTTTTGGACATTACATCAGCATACGACAATGTTGATCTTCATATACTCAGAGAGAGAATGCTCAAGCTGAGTATTCCCTCGAAGATAATAGACATTGTTCATAATATGTTGATGGAAAGATCAATCACTGTTCGTTTCATGGGAAAAGTCCTGCCACCCCGCTTGGTGTGGAAGGGCTTGCCGCAGGGCTCGGTCCTAAGCCCACTACTGTATAATATATACACTGCCTCCATCGACTCGACAGTAAACTGTTTCTGCAGGATCCTCCAATATGCCGATGATATTGCTCTCTATGCCTCCTCACATTCTTTCTGCGATGCCTCGTCTCGCATCAACTCCGCTATATACTATTTACACTCATGGCTATTTGAGCACGGTTTGTCCTTGTCAGCCTCTAAAAGCTCGGCAGTTATATTTTCTCGTAAAAGAATAATCCCCGACCTCGACATCCATTTACTCAATCAGCCTATTCAAATATTGGATAGTGTAAAGTTTCTAGGAGTCTTCCTGGACAGTAAACTTTCTGCTGTCACCCACCTAAACTATGTCTGTCAAAAGGCCGAAAAGAATATAAATATCATTAGAGCTCTGTCTGGTGTAAGGTGGGGATCACATCCCTATTGCCAACAACTCCTTTACAATGCTATTGTTAGGAGCCATTTGGATTACGGATGTTTCCTGTTTGAACCATGCAGTAAGGCAGGCCTTTCTAACCTGAATAAAATTCAAGCCAAATGTCTACGAATCATTACCGGCGCCATGAAATCTTCCCCCTCTAATGCACTTCAGGTGGAGTGCGCTGAGCCTCCGCTCGCTATGCGCAGACAACTCCTTTCGGACAGATTCCTTTGTAAGGTGATGGAACTGTCAAGTCATCCTCTCTTGGTGTCTCTTGATCAACTGTCCCACTTAATTTCTTCTTCTTACTGGACCCATAAACCCCTCCCCCTTCTTATTCAATCCTATAGAAAAACAGTTAATATACCCTCTGGTATCTATCAAACATACATGTCTCCCCTATTCCTAACCAAATTCGATAGTCTTGTTTTCTCTCCTAAAGTCATCACAGACTTAGGTATCTCTAAAAATTCTCTTGCAGCCAATCAACAGTTTTGCTCCATCGTGCACAATCGTTGGCCAAACCACATACAACTATTTACTGATGCATCTAAAATTACTCAGAACCAGCCGGTTGGAGCTGCAGTCTGGATTCCGAAATATAAAATTATTTTAAAGTTCAAAATCCCCCCCTCCTGCTCCATTTTTACAGGCGAATCTGTTGCGCTATTAGAAGCTATCCTTTACGTCGAATCTCATAATATTAGGAATGCTATCATTGCTTCGGACTCCTTAAGCTGCCTACAGGATATTAAAAAGCTCCCTTTCCATTCTAAATACAACTTCCATATAACCTTACAAATCAGAGAAGCTCTCTTCCGGTGTCTATCGGTGGGCCTCGAAATAATACTAGTTTGGATTCCGAGCCACTCTGGTATTAGGGGAAATGAGATTGCTGATAATTGCGCCAAAGAAGCTATCTACACAGGTGTGAATAAATATAATAAGAATTACCCCCATGACCTACGTGCCCTGGCTAGACCTCAAATGTTCCAATCATGGGAAGATTCGTGGCAAAAATCTCGTCAGACAGTAGGCAAGCACTTTGGATTTCTCCAGCCGACTCTTCAGCCAAGACCTTGGTACTTCACATACCGCAATCTACCTAAGAAGATAATATCAACAATAATTCGACTACGGCTTGGCCACTGTTCTTCTCCGGTCTTTCTGGCAAAAATCAGAATTCGTGACCATTCCTTATGTGAGTGTGGATTAGCTGAAGGCACATTGCACCATATTTTCTATTATCCCAACTTTTAATGTCTCCCGTATGGGAGTGGTTCAGGGTGTCCCAAGGACTGGTCCATGGAAGAGTTCGTAGAACAGGTTGAACTCCCGGATTACTGCGCACAAATTATTAAAGCTAGAAGGTTCAGTAGGAAGGTACGCCAGCCAGATGGCTCCATAGATTGGACACCAACAACAACAGTAGTTCTAACATTTACCGGACAGATCCTCCCTAAACACATTTATTGTTGCTACACCTCAATTCCAGTCACAGCTTACCAGTTACCGACAATACAATGTTTCACATGCTGCCGCTTTGGACATGTAAGCGACAAATGTCGTTCCAAGCCCAGATGCTATAAATGCGGCCAATTACACTCTGGTAACACCTGTTCTGTTGCTCCCGAAAATGCCTTTTGTTGTTTATGCAAAGGATGCCATTATGCTATCGACAAGAACTGCCCTGAACTGGAAAGACAAAAACTTATTAAAAAGAAAATGTCAGAGGATAATATCTCATATTCAGAGGCGGCAACCCTCTTCCCTCCTTCAGTTCGGTCTTTCTCAGATGTCACCCGTACAATGTTTGCTCCAGTTAAACCCTTCCTAGCCCATTATACTGCAAGACCCTCTCGGGACATTAATTCTCTTACCCCCTCCCAAAATTCTCCAATAACTACCAGTTATAGACGCACCACTTATTCCTCCCCCAGACCCCGCGCTCCTTTGGCCCCTGGTTACGATAAGGCTGCCCACCGTTCCATGATTTCTCAATATGACCCTCCATCCCCACAAAACGGGGTTGCTTTAAGAGGCAATGCAAATAATGATAATAATGACAATCTTATAGATGGGCTTCTCACCATGCTTATAAATATTATATCGAAATTTGATGATCACCCAGCACCGTCCAACGTAGCATCCAAATTGACCCAGCTCATAAATATTATTTCTAAAATTCAACCTCATCCAGTGGAATAGTCGTAGCATAGCCCCCAAAAAACATGAAATTTCTCAAATGATATATGCCCATGAACCCGTCGTTTTTGCCATTTCGGAGACATGGCTTGTCCCTGGTTCTCACTTTCGAATACCTGGGTACACTTGTTTCCGTGATGACAGGGACGATGGGTATGCTGGCTCAGCTATATTAATAAAATCATCACTTACATATTCTCTTTTCCCTCTTCCACCCCTACCAAATTCTCTAAATGCCGTTGCCGTAAAAATTCACAATTATAATTTAACTATATTGTCTATATATATACCTCATCCTTCTCCCAATTTAATCCCTGTGCTTGAATCCATCTTCATGACTCTCACTACTCCTTTTCTTATTTTGGGGGATTTCAACTGCGCTCATTCGTTGTGGGGCAGCCCTTATTATGATTCCTTTGGGTGTGATCTTGTTGACATTTTGGGTCATCTTAACATATGCATCTTAAATGATGGCTCTCCAACTCGCAGAGTCGCTCCAAATAATCAATCAAGCACGCCCGATCTCTCTTTTTGCTCTCCAGACCTTTGTTCTGTTGCATCATGGTCTGTTCTCGAAGATTCTCATGGCAGCGATCACTTACCTCTCCTCATTTCTTTTCCTCACCTCAGTGTTCCCGTTCGCCAGTTCTCACCTCTCTTAAAATACAACACTAATAAGGCGAATTGGGATTCATATGTCATAGAAAGTGATCGCCACACTAAATCAATCCCAGAGATTTCGGAAACAAACTTCCTCCATACCTATGACCAACTAATTAACGATTTGCATACGGCTGCTAATCTGTGCATCCCCCTTAAAAAAACTGGAACTAAAAAGCGTTATTCTCCACCATGGTGGGATGATGAGTGCACCTCCATGTTTCAAAATCGTAAGGCAGCTGAATCCCTATATAATTCAGATATGTCAACATCTAATTATATAGAATATAAAAAGGCTATGGCAGCTTCTAAAAGATTTTTCAAGAAAAAAAAGAAAAGGTCATGGTTTAGATTTACAGAGACCCTAAATCCTCAAACTCCTTCTTGTGTAGTATGGAGGACCTTAAAACGATTTCGCGGTTCCTGGCATTCATCTAATCCCTCCTGTAACGATAATTCGGTCTGGATTTCTGACTTTGTTAGTCAATTGGCCCCTCCTTCTGTCCCTAATCATGATTCTCTCCCATCTCCTTATCCCCTATCTTTTCCTGCCCACAAATTTAACGAACCTTTTAATATGCCTGAATTATCCTGTGTTTTCAATCGACTTAAAGACTCTTCCCCCGGCTTGGACGGTATCCCATATTCCTTCCTTAGCAAAGCTGGATCCTGCACTTAGGCCCTATTTCTCAAATTTCTTAATAAATCCTATGAATTAGGTATAATACCAGACTCTTGGAAATCCCAACTTATTATTCCCATTCTCAAACCAGGTAAAAACCCTTCCATGCCTTCCTCCTATCGTCCTATTGCATTATCGTCTACCCTTGCTAAGGTAATGGAGCACCTTCTGAAAAATCGCTTGGAATGGTACTTAGAATCTAATAGCATGCTCTCCAGCACTCAATATGGGTTTCGCAAAGGATCAAGTACCATGCATAGTCTTTCGATTCTTACCACCGACATTAGGATTGCTCTATCCAAACGACAAATCCTGGCGGCCGTGTTTCTTGACATAACTGCCGCGTATGATAGTGTTCTTCTTCACCACCTCAGGCAGAAAATGCATAAGCTGAGTGTTCCCGTGAGGTTATCGCACTACATATGTAATTTGCTAATGGATCGTTCGGTTGTAACTAGACTAGAAGGTTCTATTCACTCTACTCGTCGGACATGGAAAGGCCTCCCCCAGGGCTCTGTTCTGAGTCCATTGCTATACAATCTATATACCTCAGAATTAGATCACACTGTTACCTCCTTCTGTAACATATTACAGTACGCTGATGATATAGTACTCTACACATCAGCTGATACAACAGAGCAAGCTGAATCTATGTTGAACCGCGCATTGCACTATTTATTTAACTGGCTAACGGAACACGGGCTAGATTTGTCACCAGATAAGAGTAAAGTAGTCGTTTTTACGCGTAAACGAAATCCCCTATCGATCAGAGTGGTATGTAACGATCTAGTGATTCCAGTCTGCGACAGTATTAAGTTTTTGGGTGTATTTTTAGATTCAAAAATGACAGGACTACAGCATTTAAATTTTATTATAAAAAAGACTGAATCGAATTTAAATCTCCTTAGATGTTTGTCAGGAGTCTGGTGGGGCGCCCACCCATACTCCCAAAAATTAATATATAATGCTATAATCCGTAGTATTTTAGATTATGGTTCTTTTGTTCTTCAGCCTTGTTCAGAAACAGCTCTTCTTAAACTAGACAAACTACAGTATAGATGCCTCAGGGTGATGCTGGGTGCCATGCGATCATCTCCGACCAATGCATTACAGATAAGAGGCCTTAGACCCTCCTCTTCAAATTCGCCGCCAATATTTATGTGATCGTTTCTTATATAAAACCTGTCAGATTTCTTCTCACCCTTTAATTTCTAAGATCAAGTCCCTCTCTTCCCTTATCACAAACAACCCTTACTGGTACCATAAAGATCTTCCATGTCTTATAAAATCTTTTAGAAAATTAGATAGATTAAGTACTCCGCTTTTCCAATCCCATAAACTAGCTCCTTTTAGTACCTCCTATGAAGTCTTAAATTTCTACCCTAAAGTTTTACTACATTTTGGCATCTCCAAAGACGATCCTAGAGCAAATGATTTTTTTAACCTACGGCTTTCATCGGAATGGTCAGACTGGTGCCCGATTTATACTGACGCCTCCAAACTATCTCTAGAAGGCTGTGTTGGTGCTGCTGTCTGGTGCCCTAACTACAGGCTAGCATTGACCTATAAGTGTCCTATATTTACATCTACTTTTACTGGTGAAACAATAGCAATTTTGGAGGCAATAAAGTTTGTTGTTTCTAACAAAGATAGGATACATAAATGTATAGTCTTTTCAGACTCTCTAAGCTGCCTCCAAGCTATCCTTTCAGAGGATTTAACAATTGGCCTGCGTTTCCCTTTGATTCTTAAAATCAAGGAAAATCTCTTTCTCTGCCAGTCTAAGAGTATTGATGTTGTCCTAGCTTGGATTCCTAGTCACTCAGGTATATCCGGTAATGAGACCGCTGATGAGTTAGCGAAAAGTGCAATAGTTTCAGGATGCCTAGACCACTCCAGACTGCACCCTCAGGATCTCTGTTCTAAAGCTCTGCAAGACCTTAAAGGGGAATGGCTTATTAGTTGGACAAATTCCAGTCTGGTCAAAGGGAGGTTCTATAAAGATATTTCTCCAGAGATACCCATCAAACCATGGTTCTATAAATTCCGCATTGCTGACAAAAGACTCACCTCAGTGATTTGCAGGTTGCGACTGGGCCATTCGTGTACCCCTGTCCACCTTCATAGGATTGGAGTTCGTGCCTCTCCAATGTGTGAATGTAATACAGGGGAAGGCTCTATCGATCATATATTTAATTTTAACAATACAGTACTTTTCTTGTTCTATTACTATTATATTTAAGTCTATGTGGTGTTTGTGCAAACAAGCTTGCTTTTAATTTGCTTTATTTTCTTTTTTTTTATAACACTTGTAATCATAACCTAAAGGTAAAGTTTTTTTTTTCTTCTCCTTTTTTTGCAATATTCATAGGGATCTCCGACCATGTCGGAGATCCCTCCGGCCCCGCCGGATCCTGATCCGGATCCTCCTCCACTGGATTCTGATCTGGATCCCCCTGCATCTCCCATATCATGCTCTACAAATATGGAGGTCAATCCACCTTCTATACGGAATCGAAAGCGCATTATATCCCGTTTTGAGGTGAACGATGCTGCTAAAAAATCACTAATAAACGAGTCTTCAACTAATCCTGGCCTATGGACCCACGCTTTGTGGAGTATGTCACATAATTATACCGAAATGGATAATGGCCCCTTCCTAGTTCATGTGCACAGGACGGAGAGCCACCCTAGAGCTGGTATATCTATTAACAAAATGGACTTTGGGAAACTTATGGTAAACGCCAAAATTGGCAAGATTGCCCAGCAAGGCATTAAAAATGTCGGCCGTAATAGAGTCTCTGTTGAGTTTCTTACCCCACACGATGCCAATGAATTTGTCTCCAATCCAATTTTAGCAGATTCGAAATATGAAGCGATGATTCCCACTTTTAATGTGACCCGAATGGGAATTGCCCGAGATGTCCCTCCAGATTGGTCGATGGAGGAGTTTGTAAACAAAATAGAACTCCCTCAAGGATGTGGGAAAATTTTAAAGGCTAGGCGCTTTAATCGGAAAGTACGTCATCAGGATGGCTCCACAGAGTGGTGTCCATCTACCACAGTTGTCCTTACCTTTAGTGGACAATTTCTGCCGAACTATATATATTGCTATTTTACCTCACTCAAAATTGAACCGTACATTCTTCCCACGATACAATGTTACTCTTGCTGCCGCTTTGGCCATGTGGGAGAGAAATGTAGGTCAAAACCCCGTTGTTACAAATGTGGACAGGCTCATACCGGTAATGCCTGCACCATCCATGTAGAAAATGCATACTGCTGCTTATGTACAGGTCATCATTATGCCATAGACAAAAATTGTGCCGAACATAACAGACAGAAACTCATAAAGAAAAAAATGTCAGAGGATAATGTATCCTATTCGGAAGCTGCAACTCTTTTCCCACCTGTCTTACGCTCTTATTCCGATGTTGCTAGAACTATGTTTGCTTCGCCACAATCTCCATCTAAAACTCCAACTAGACCGCAGGTCATTTCTACTACCTCCCCCCAATCCCCCTCGGGGCAGAGCCATAGGCGTACCATTTATGCTTCTCCTAAACCACGTTCACCTCTTGCTCCAGGCTATGACAGAGCTGCTCATCAAGCCCTAATTACCCAACGCGACCCTCCCTCACCACATAATGGTGTTGCTTTCAGCAACCACTATACCAATATTTCAGAAGACGATAACCTCATGGATATCCTTCTCGCTGCTTTAATTAACATATATTCAAGATTTGAAGATGTTCCCACACCGCCCAACGTTGCCCAAAAACTATCTTTGCTTACCTCTTTAATTAATAAACATGGATCTAATACAATGGAATAGCCGTAGTCTTATACCCAAAAAACACGAAATTTTTCAGATGATCCGCACCCATAACCCCGCTGTCTTTGCCATTTCGGAGACATGGCTTGTCCCAGGTACTCGTTTTCGAGTTCCAGGATATGCCTGTCTCCGCAGTGACAGAGATGATGGTTATGCAGGTTCCGCTATCTTGATAAAATCCTCTCTAACTTACTCCCGTATCCCACTTCCTCCTATCCCCGATTCTTTAAATATTGTGGGTGTCAAAATCCAAAATTATAATTTATCCATCCTCTCAGTCTATATCCCCCATCCTAGTCCTGACCTCATTCCAATCCTTGAAACCGTGTTTTCGTCTCTCTCTAGCCCTTTTCTTATTCTCGGAGATTTTAACTGTGCACATTTACTCTGGGGAAGTTCCCATTATGATGCCTTCGGGTACGATCTTGCGGATCTTTTTGACCGTATGAACGCCTGCGTCCTGAACGATGGTTCAGCAACACGTCGGACTGCTCCAGGAAGGCCAATTAGTATCCCTGACCTATCCATCTGTTCTCCTGATCTCCGATCCGTTGCGTCCTGGCTCGTATTAGAGGATTCCCATGGTAGTGACCACCTCCCAATTCTTATATCCCTCCCTCGCCTTACTGTACCTACTCGTCACCATACACCACTCTTAAAATACAATACCAACAAGGCAAATTGGGATACATACAGCATTGAATCAGATCGCCTAACTCAAAATGTTCCAGATATAACAGAAGACAATTTGTTCGCCTCCCATGACCAACTGATTGAACATCTTCATACTGCAGCTACCTCCAATATCCCTCTGAAGAAGACAAGATTAAATGGCAAGTGCTCTCCGCCTTGGTGGGATGCTGAGTGTACCGACATGCTCCATAAGCGAAAAGCTGCTGAACGTGATTATACTGTCGATATGTCTGTTGAAAATTACTTAAAATATAAAAGAGTCCTGGCAATATCTAAACGTTTTTTTAAAAAAAAGAAAAAGATGTCTTGGGTCCAATTTGCCGAACACTTAAACCCCCGTACCCCGTCCACCCTTATGTGGCGGGCTGTGAAACGTTACCGTGGTTCTTTTCAGACTTCTAGCCTCGATTCCAATGATAAATCCGTTTGGATCTCAGCATTCTTCAACAAATTAGCTCCCTTCTCGGTTCCAAATATGAACTCTCTCCCCTCCCCCTACCCCAATTCATTTAACTGTCATAGATTCAATCAACCATTTTCAATGGCAGAACTTGTCCAAGTTCTTAGCCGACTTAAGGACTCTTCTCCCGGTCTCGATGGTGTACCTTACTCTTTTTTTGTTAAATCTGGTTCTATTACTAAGAACTTTATTCTATCCCTTCTGAACAAAATTTTTGAAATAGGTTCTATCCCGGAATCCTGGAAAACCCAACTCATAATCCCAATCCTGAAACCTGCCAAATCTCCATCTGACCCATCTTCCTATCGTCCAATCGCTCTCTCCAATACTTTAGCCAAGATTATGGAACACCTTTTGAAAAATCGTTTAGAATATTATATAGAGTCCAACTCCCTACTTCCACCTAGCCAGTTTGGTTTTCGAAAAGGCATGGGCACTGTAGATAGTCTATCGATCCTCACTACGGACATTAGGACCGCTCTGTCCAGAAAGAAAGTTCTAGCAGGTGTCTTTTTGGACATCTCCGCTGCATATGATAACGTTATGCTTCACCTCCTCAGGCAAAAGCTGCATCAGCTGAGGGTACCAGTGAGACTAGCACATTTCATATGTAACCTCCTTATGGACAGATCAGTTGTATTAAGGGTCGGTAATTCTCAACTTCCCCCTAGACGTGTCTGGAGAGGTCTCCCACAAGGGTCTGTCTTAAGCCCGCTTTTATATAATATTTATACGTATGACCTGGATCAGTCTGTTTTGTCTTTTTGCGATATATTACAATACGCTGATGACATTGTCATTTATGCAACGGCTGATACAGTTGAACAGGCTGAATCAAGATTAAATAGTGCTTTATATTATCTAGAAGGGTGGTTATCAAATCATGGTTTGGAAATATCCCCCTCCAAAAGCAGTACAGTTGTTTTTACTCGGAAACGCAACCCTCCACCGATCAAGATTGTTTGCGGCGGGAAGGTCATTCCTACTTCGGAGCAGGTTAAATTTTTGGGAATTATCTTGGACTCGAAAATGACAGGACTTCATCATTTAAATTACATCACTAAAAAGGCCGAATCAACTCTAAACATCCTTCGTTGTCTTTCTGGAGTATGGTGGGGTGCACATCCCTACACGCAAAAGCTTATTTATAATGCCCTAGTTCGGAGCGTGTTGGATTACAGTACATTTGTGTTGGAGCCCTGTCTTAAACTTCCTTTAGCCAAATTAGATAAATTACAATACAAGTGCCTCAGGGTAATTTTGGGTGCCATGAAGTCATCTCCGACTAATGCCTTACAGGTTGAGGCCCTCGATCCCCCCCTCTCTCTTCGTCGACAGTATCTGTGTGATCGTTTTCTTTATAAAACTCTTCAAAATACATCTCACCCACTTATACCTAAACTGAAAACCTTACTTAGCTTAGTCCCCAATAACCCATATTGGTATCATAAAAACGTTCCATGCCTAATAAAAACATTACAAAAAATTTCTAGCTTGAATCAACCTTATTATGAATCCTCAAAACCTATTATTTATTCAGTTAAGTATGATGCCTTAAACTTTCAACCTAAAGTCTTGCTAAACTTTGATATATCCAAAAACGATCATAATGCTAATTCCACTTTCAACCAAAAGCTACAGTCGGAATGGTCTGATTGGACACCTATTTATACTGATGCCTCAAAACTAGACAAAAAGGATGAAGTCGGCTCTGCAGTTTGGTGCCCTATTTATCAACTTGCGCTAACCTTCAAATGTCCCTCTCTAACATCGGTTTTTACTGGAGAGGCCATTGCTATTTTGGAGGCGGTTAAATTCGTATTGGATAACAAAAATAAATTCACAAAAGTTATTATTTTCTCAGACTCCCTCAGTTGTTTGCAGGCTATTCTACACAGTAACCTCTCAAATGTATCCAAATGTTCCTTAGTTTTCAAAGTCAAAGAAATGTTATTTGATCTATATGACCATGTTGAAGTCGCATTAGCTTGGATTCCCAGTCATTGCGGTATAAGTGGCAATGAAGTTGTTGACCAACTAGCGAAGGGTGCCATTGTCTCAGGGTGCCTTGACCACCGCCTTGTTCAGATGCAAGACCTATGCTCCAAAGCTAAAGTTGATTTGACTGAAGATTGGCAATTGAGTTGGTCTAAGACAGGTATGGATAGAGGTAGACACTATAAAGACATTCAACCTTCTATACCAAACCAACCTTGGTTCTTTAAATACCGCTATCTTAACAAATCAATGATTTCCATAATCTGCAGACTCCGGCTGGGACACTTATGTTCTTCGGTCCATTTAAATAGAATTGGTGTACGCAGCACTCCTATTTGTGACTGTGGCACTGAAGAGGGATCGCCAGATCATATATTTTTTAACTGTCCACTATATCCTCAGTCTTTGTATGAAATCCTCCCAAAAAAAATCCCGAAGCCCATAAACATAAAATTCCTGCTTGTAAATATTCATAATCCTATGGTCCTTAATATAATTTGTAAATATATAAACATGTATAATATTAAATTGTGATGTCCTTTATCTATGTGTTTAAGTACCTATGTATGTTATAAATTATATTTCATTTTTTATTATTCTATACCTTTCTAGGTGGTGGGTTTTTATTTTATTTTATGTGAACAAGATAATTAAAAAAAAAAAAAAAAAAAACAATGTAAACTGCCTTTTCCACACTTGACATTGGCAGTAATGGTCGTTGGCTAAACAAACGAACCTCTTAGCTAATAGAATATAGACAAAATTTAATATCTTAATTATGACAATAAAGAGTTATCTATAATATTACTAGCGCCCCGGAGCGGATTCACCCGCGGTCTGTCCCGTTCCCGTGGTATAAAGCGTCATGTTATATAGCCTATGACATTCCCTGTTAACGTAGCTTTCCAACAGTAAAAGAATTTTTAAAATCGGTTTAGTAGATCCCGAGATTATCCCCTACAACGTCACAAACTTACAAACTTTACCCCTTTATAATATTAGTAAAGATAACTCCGACCGAAGCATCTGCTTTAAACGATATTCGGGTTTTTTACATCCTCTTTGACGATATTTGCAGCACGCATTCTGTCAATTTTATGTCAAACGTCATAAGGTTACATGAAAAAGTTTATTTTGTCCAAAGCGCTAAGGTTAGATTAGAAATAATTTTATATGATGGTTAAGTATTCTTAAATTTTCTAATTATCTTTCACACAACTTACATCTTATCGGTCACGATCATATATAATTATTTTAGGTACTTTATTTCAATACAATTGTGCCGTTGATAAGAAAATATAGTGTAAAAATATCTCCGAAAATGATTAAAATATTTCCTTTCAAAATCCATCTCTTTGTCCAACAATATGCTACAATTGGATCCGTAGGAAGTATAAAACATAATATAAACTAGTTTAAGAAAACCGGACACACAAACATTACATGTCTGTTTTCTATAGATTTTTTCAATTATTCATATTTCATAAAAAAAAAATCGTAACAAAAGTCCCCAAATTTTGGAAAATAAGTCACACTTCTCACCGGACAACATCAATCAATTCGATAACCTTGAAAATGTCGAAATTAAATTTGACGTTTTTACAAAGAAATCATGAGAAAAGTGTTAAGTTTTCCGATTAAATGACATCTCATACTTATCCTTTCCCGTTTTAAAATAGTTCCGACACATCTTAATAGCGCAGGCCGGCATAATAATTTTTTTTGCGAGAGCTCTAACCAGTAAAGTAATCGAAACGACACTAACAGGCGTGGGAAGCCATTGAAGCCAGTGCACCAATTTTGGTGCACTGTTTTTGGGCCGTTTTTGTGCAATTGATGCGTGATCTAGACGTTTATATGATCTAAGGTTTTCGTAAACTGCGGTTCAAATAATGTCGAAACCTTTTCAAGAGATACGATCCAAAAATAACCTGTTTACCAATAAGAAGATCATCATAGTGGAAGAAAAGTTTAGTACGGTAATACGGCTTACGCCAGAAGTTAATGCGTCCAGCCTTCTGTACACAATGTCCAGCGCATTCATCAGGGAAGTGTAATGGTTTGATGAGGTGTTTCCTGTGAGGAGGTCACTTCAAGGCGCAACATTTCCAAAATCACATATTGGAAGCAACGATTTAACCATCAAGTGATACTGTATTCGCTGGATAGCAGTGGATTTTCCAACAGGACTGCACCCTCCCATAAAGCTAAGTCTATCTAAAATTGGTTGCAAACCAATTTACCGGGCTTTGTTCGAAGCGAAGATTGGCCATTGTTGAACTCTGACTTGAATTCTTTGGATTATTCTTTATGAACTGGATTAGAGCTAATGGCATACAGAAAATTTACTAGAATCTGAATTTATCTCAAGCGAGCCCATATCAATAAATGAAAAATGATTCCTATTGAAAAGATTTGAACCACCCTAGAAGAATGGCCCACACCTTTAAAGCTTATTAATTGAAAACGAGGATGGCTATTTTGAATAATTTAATTTTATATATACATAAATCTAGATGTTAGTAGTTATAATTCATGTAAACAATTAATAATGAATATTTAACATTCCTCCATAAAATATTTCAGTTTTATTTTGTCTGAAGACTTATGAACATAGAAGGTAATGACTATATAGCTTATAGCTTAAGAGTTCACATTAAGAGTTATAAGAATTCGATGATTTTCTATACTGAAAGCAAACTATTGTGAGTTATAAATATGTCAGTGCCATATATTTTTATATGAATTGATTGATATATCTTTTGACTTGTTATTTTGTAAGATGAAATATTAAATAACTTTTAGCAGTTAAACTTGTTTATTTACTTAAAACACTTATTAATAATAATTTAGGACATATAATCTTTTCAGAAATGTTCAGTTTTATCCATTTCTTTTTTCTGCAGGCTAGTATTTGGTATTTTCTAACGCTTGGATGATGATGAGTATTTGGTATTTTCTCTATCTTTTTAAAGTTTTCATGTAAACTGCAGTGCATAACTCATATAAAGTTCTATGTCCAAGCATAACCCTTGCTTGTACAGAAAAGTTGTTGTGGCTAGTTCTTTCTGGATGACCTGAAAAAACAATTGATATAAATTGTCTGTTTAATGATTTGCATAGTCATTATTTAACTCATAAATCTACATATTAGTAACTATGTTACACATCAAGATTATTAAGATAGATAAGATATTATTAAGAGATTTACAATGAATAAGGTGTTTGTCACAAATCTTCATATTCCATGAAATCCTTCAAGCTTTAGAAGATGTGCTCGATTAGCCACTTTTTAAGCTGTATGTGTAAGTGAATATATTTAAAAGTACTGGAGAGTTTAATATTTTCCGGTAAGTTGTTGTATATGGTCAGACCTATAAGATACCTTAGAAATCAAACACACTATACAATGGTCAGGACAGTGGTGCTATCCTATGTCTGTTCTTTTATTTGTATGTATGTATATGAGACACTTTACTTGTATTATAAATTAATAAGAAAGTAATATAGGTTGTTGATTATTCGGTTGCTCCATATTATCAAATAAGTAATTAATATTATATTAATCGTTTTCTAATAATTGGTCAGTTTCTAATAAATTAGTGACATTTTTGAATAAAACAGGTGCACATTTTAGACGAATTTCGACTCCAACACAAAATATACATTTATCATCATCTATCAATTAAATAAGTAATTAACATTACTGGTTTTATTACATGGATGAAATTTACAGACAGTAATAGTTATAAAATACACAGGTTCTAAAAGGAAGTAGCGGCGTCTGATGGAATCTTGATATGGACGAACAGGATGAATTTAGACACATTCGCAAAACTACTTACATCAGGATTTTAACTCTTATTTCTCCAATATTATGTACTGGAAGCTATTTACTCTAATAACATCACATTGTCAACTTTAGGTAGGTTTTGCGAATCAGCTTTTACAAAGTTGACACTCAGTTCGCCGGGAGATAGCCGAGAGTAAAGTTCGGTTATGCATTGCGCCGGAATAAAAAAATATTTTTGTAATTTAATATAGCAAATTAGTTAAAGAATCTGTTATAATGTAATTTTATGTTGTGGTAAAACTATACAAATAGACAATTATCTTACACGTAGTGCTTTTTGATAAATATGTAGGATTAAAATAAAAACAAAACTACCCGCTTTTTAAAAATGAGTCAATATAATAGTTTGGGAGAGGAAAGTGAAGGATTGAAAAATCCACATGAGGGAAATATTGTGCATACTGATGGTGATATTCACACAGCGTATACTTCGCGTAGGAGTTGGGAATTTGACATGAATAGTATTGATGGAGTAAGTAACAGAAGCAACAGTGTGGCGAGTAAAATAAACTATTCTAAGGATGAATATGAAGCATCTGAAAGTGATGTTTGTTTCACCACTGTCATGAGGAAATCTAAAAAACGCAAACGTCAGCAAGCAACGCAAGGTTCAGAATTTTTAAAGACAGGTGAATCTATCCAGGACTTAGAGATCGAGAAGGAGTATACGGAAGTCGCAATAACACATAATGAGGAACTACCGAAACAAATCAGGTTTAGCAAAATGTTGAGAGAAGAAAAAATAACTGACATTGAGAAAATAACATATAAAAGCGCTTATAAAATATTTATTCAATTTAAAAACATTAGTGCAGCGGAAAAATTTCTAGGATGTGATACTTTCAAAGGGAAAGGGTGGATTTGCAGAAAAACATATGAACAGGGTTTTTCTTATGGATTACTAAGAGATATAGATCTGGATTATGGCGAGGACGATATTAAAGAAATATTAGAAAGTAATATTGAAATAGTAAACATTAAACGTCTAGACAAAAAAGATAAAAAAGAAGGGAAATGGGCTAAATGCGGATCGGTGCGTGTATGTTTTAAAGGTGCCATCTTACCGTCGTATATTTATATATATGGAACAAGGACAAAGGTAGAACCGTTTATTTTCCCCGTAACACAATGTTCCCTCTGTTGGAAATATGGACATATTAAAAAATACTGTCCGACACAAAAGCAACTATGCCCTAAATGTGGTCAAGATCATGTTAATTGTGATACCACGGAATTCAAATGTGTTAATTGTGGAGGAAATCATATGTCATTAATCAAAAGTAAATGTCCTGCCTTCATCAGAGAAAAAAATATAAGGAAAACAATGGCATCTCACAACTGTACCTATAAAACTGCCATAGTGAAAATAAAAGAAATGAACAGTGTAGAAATGAAAGCGGAAGAGTACCAGGATCAGGTGCCATTTGCCTTAGAAGAAAAACATAGTAATAAAAACCTTACGAACTTATATTCAGATATCGTTAAAAGGAAAAAAAATGTAACTAAAAGGAATGTAGAAAACCATAGTGAAAATGGGGACAACAATGCCAAAGAAATTAGTCAGAATAGTACTGATAGTGCCAAGACAGTTGTAGAAAACGAGCGCACAAAGTTGACAATAAGAAAAGCATCAAAGAAAAATAAACAGTTAACCAATAATTCCATAGATAACACAAAGAAAAGCGAAAATCAAAAAAGTATTAGAATTATAAGAAAGAAAAATATTGCAACTAGAAAAAGTGACGAAGAGATGGATACTAGTGAAAAACCTGTTGGATCATTTTTTAAGAGTTTAAAAGAAATTATTTTCTCTGAATGTGACTGGAATGTAAAGGGTAAAGAGTTAATTAAGTTAATACTTAAACTAGTAAAAGAATATTTAAGCAAATACATAAATTTAGATTATATCATAAACCTAATTACATCAAACTATGGATAATACAAGAAGAAAAGAAAACCGCCTAATCAACATTTATCAATGGAATGCTAATAGCCTCTTGCCAAAAATAAATGATTTTGAACTACTCTTAATTCAAGAAAAAATTCATATAGCTGTTATAAGCGAATCTTGGTTGTGCCCAGAAAAGATTATTAGAGTAAGTAACTACAATATTATTAGAGCTGACAGAAGCGATTCTTATGGGGGGCTATGTATCTTAGTGCATAAAAGCATTAAATTTGTAGAAAAAGAATTACCAATAAGCAATTGAGCAGAGCAAATTGAGGCCATTGCTATAACAATTTTTAATATCCAAGGAATTAAAAATATTATATCAATATATTGTCCATCTACAGTACATACCATTCAAAATGATTGGAATTCCATATTTGGTAATTCTGGCTTTGAAACTTTGATTTTAGGAGACTTTAATGGTCACCATGTAGCTTGGTCATATAAAACAAATAATCGAGAGGAACAAATATATAAGGCTATGCTTGATAATAACTATTGTTGTCTAAATAATGGTGCTACTACACGATTTAAATATGTCAACGGTAATTTGCAAAAATCATCACCGGATATTTCTTTTGCCACTATAGATAACGCTGTTAAATTTAACTGGCAGACCACAACAGAATCTCTGGGCAGTGATCACATAATCATTAAAATTACACTTGGCTTTACAAAGACTTCAAACTGTAATAGGAAAAGAAATTTGAAGGAAGTACGATGGGTAGATTATCATCATAGAATAGAAGAAGAATTCAAGAATGTACAATATTACAGCAATGCCCAACAGTGCTATGATATATTTATGCAGAAAATAGATTTAGTGGCGGACGAATGTATTCCATGGATAAAAACCAGCCAAGACCCTAAATGAAAGTTTGCTCCAAAACAATACTGGAATTCAACATTATCCAAGGCAGTAGCTGAAAGACGTCTAGCTTTAAGTAAATTTAGGCGAAATCCCACTCCTGAAAATCTTTCAACTTACGAAAATAAAACGCGTGAAGCGCGAAAATTAATTAAGTCTGCACGCTCAAAATCTTGGTATGAATTCTGCTCGAGTATTGACTCCGAAACTTCTAGTTCTGACATGTGGAGGAAAATGAGATGGGTTAAAGGAATTCATCAAAATCGTGCTTGTGTAGATCCAGAGAAAGCAAAAAAATTGTTACTAACTTTAACACCTGATACGGTTCGCGAGCAAATTCCTGTAATAAACGAAGACGATCACAATGTTTTGAATTCACCAATTACCACCGCAGAATTAGAAGTTTCTCTTAAGCATTCCGATACTGCTCCAGGTATTGATAACTTCACTTATTCTATGATTTCACACTTGTCAAATTCTGGTAAACTGTTTCTTTTACATATTTATAATTTGATATTGAATTCAGGCTTAGTACCTAGGCAATGGCAAATTATAAAGATATTACCCATCCCAAAACTCAACAAAAACTCTAATTCGGTGTCATCAATTCGACCCATATCATTAATGTCATGTCCATGTAAAGTTTTTCATTCAATACTTATGAAACGTTTGGAATGGTTTATAGAAAGCAGAAGTTTGTTATCGCCTACAACAGTTGGATTTAGGCGTATGCATTCTTGTTTAGACAATGTCACTAGATTAGTAACTGATATACAGATAGGTTTTTCCAATATAAAGTCTACATTGGCATGTTTTATAGATATAGATAATGCATATAATAATATAAGTGTTAAATCTGTAGTTAATGAGTTAAACAGAATCGGAGTAGGCAGCATATTTTTTAGCACTAGTGGAGGGCATTCGTGCGAAGCAGTCGCAAATGCCCGTGCTCTTTGCGGAAATTGCAATTTTCCACGCTTTTTCGCTCCTAAAAAGCGACAAATTGCGACAATAGTTGTGTAGTGATAGTGTACAGTGTTATTTCGTTCGATTCCGGCGCGAATCAGTTGTTTTTCGACTGGGGTGAGTTGTTAAGCTCTATTCGCTTGTTCATTTCGGCGCGCCTAGGCGCATTACGCAATAACGGTCGTTTGTGTCGATAGATATTTACGCACGTCGACTGGTCTCTGCAAGAGAAGGGGCCTCCAGCAATGGATGGCCCAGGTCCCCAGAAGGCCCCGAGGCCTTCGAGTGTCCCGCGCAAGCGGGACCACACGAAGGCCAAGGATGGCTGGATGATGCCCGAGATCGGGGAGACGCGTGTGAAGAAGATGTCTTCTTCATCGGCCCGTCGCAGCAGGTCGGCTGCCGGGCCCCGCCCCGGGTACACGGATAGTGCCATTTTCACGGCTGCCGATGTGCCCGCCTCGGTAGGGAGTGCGTCGGCGGTGGTAGTCCTCACCGCCGCCACGCATGAGGATAGGTGCGGCGCGATGGGACCGCCTCCGGTTCCCATGGCGCCTAGGGCCCCATCCGGGCGTGCCGCGCGCAGGAGCGCAGCACACCCGGAGATAGATAGGAACGTGCTGCTTGCAGCGAACTCGGCCGTTTGCCTGGCCGTGAGCGCTGTAAGCACCATAGTTCAATATGCCTACATGGCGCCACCCACCTCTGCGCGAGCCTCACTCGTGCAAGGGAGCGGCGCCTACGTAGAGCATGATCACATCCCACCGTCCGGCAGCGTCCCAGACTCGCTGGAGCACGCGCTCTACGGTGCGATTCGCGATCATAGTTATTCCCGCCCTGAAGCGCCTGCCTGTAGTCCGGTATACACGGCGGCCGGTTCAGCGACGGCAGGGGATGGGTGCCCTACGACGACGGTGTCGTATAGATGCCTACGACATCGACTTGCAACCTTTCGGGCTGCAACGTCGAGAGCAGCCGTCCCACGACACCGGTTGTCGCGCGAGCTTCACTCGCGCCCTCGGCCGGGGTCGTGAATAGGGACTTAGTAGGCGCGGCAGCGGCGACCCCTTCGACTTCCTTCCCTACTGGGACGGGAGCCGCTGTCGCGATGTCGGCGCCTGCGTCTTCGGCTGCGGCGACGTCTTCGTCCTTACCGGCAGCGGCAGCGGGCACGTCGTCGTCTTCGTTCGCAGCCTCACCGTCTTCGGCATCGGGTTCGGTGACGCCGTCCACGTCTTCAACGGCAACGGTGCCGATATCGTGTTCCCCGATGTTCGTTCCCGGATCGAGGTCGCGCTTCTGGGACCGGTCCCAGAGCAGCGGCGCCGATTCGGCCAGCACGTCGGGTGCTTCCACTCCAGCGCGCGCGCGCTCGCCTCTGCGCCCCACGGGGGGCGCACCCGCGGCGGCTTCTAGCGTTCTCGCGGGTGCGGAAGTCTACCTCCGTACCGAGGGGGGTGAAAGGGGGCGCAAGGCGCGCAAGGCAACCGCCGCCAAAGTGGCCGCGGCTAGCCAGTGCGCCGCCCTCGTCGGGGACGTATCGGCTCTCGGACCTGGGGAGCTTCGCCTAGCGGCGAGCGCCCAGATCGCTGAGATAATTCATATTGCCCAAACGTCGGGCAATTTGAAGGGGGTCTACGTGCGCCGGCTGAAGGAGGCCGCGTCCAGGGTGTCGGACATCGTCGACACACTGGTCACGCGAAATCCGGAATCCGAGGCCTGGAAGCTCGGTAACGAGAACGCCAGGCTACGCATGGAATTAAATTCGCTGCGGGAGGAAAACCGCTCCTACCGTAGGGAGTTTGAAGATATGCGTAAGGCCCTAAAGGCCTCCGCTTCGGTTGCGGAGCCGGCGCCTGCTGTAATGGCGGCGCCGACCCCCGTACCCGTCAAGCGGAAGGCCCAGGCTGCCATGGCGGAGGCGGCGGCGGTACCGGAACCGCCCGCCGCACCCGCTGCGGTTAAAAAATCGCGTCCGGCCCCTGCTGCGGTAGCATGGCCGACACCGGCTCCCGTCGTCGGGACGGAGCGGGCTCCGGCGACCGCCAACGGGGCGGCGCCGACACCCGCTCCACCGGGGCTCGGCGGCATCGATTACGACATGTTTGTGCGTGCCGTGATCGACGTCGTCACCCCCATACTCGATGCCCGGTTCGCCGGTGTCGAGGACCGGCTGAATGCCGCGCCGAACCTCCGTCCACCGCTAGCGGCCGACCGAGGTAAGGCGCCGGCAACCAGACCGGCACCAAACGTGGCTCTTAGGCCAAAAGCGGCCACGGCTGCAGCCGCCGTCCGGCGGAACGCGGGGGAAACAAGTACCCCGGTTCCGATGGAGGTGGTGGCGGCCTCGGCTGTTGGGGTGACGGACTCCTCACCGTCACCGGCCCCCCCTAAAAAGAAGACGAATAGAGGGGGGGTGAAGTGGAGGCTGAAAATGCAGCGGAGAGCGGCACGCGACGCCGCCGCTGCTTTAACGGCCCCCGCCACGGCACCCGTGCCTGTGGTGTCGGCTCCTAGGCCGGGCCCTAGGCAGCGGGCGGCGCTCGCGGCCGCGACACCGGTCGTCGCGGCGCCCGTCGTCCGTGCTCGCGTCGCGCACGTCGCGCCGCCGCCGGCGCCCGTGGCCCCCGCCCCCGCCCCGGAGGGGGGGGCGTGGACGACGGTCGTCAAGCGGAAAAAGGGTAAGGGGGCGAGGGCCGACGGGCCCCCTCCCCTCCCCAGGCGCAAGCTGCTCCCCTGCCGACGGGGCGGGGGCAGCAACAGCGGAAACAGGCTGCGAAGCCTGCGAGCCGAAGTCGGCCGCAGTTATCGTTAAACTGCTGCCGGCAGCGGCCGCGAAGGGTGTCGGTTATGGCGAGGTCTTCGCAAAGGCCTCGACGGTGGTCGACATCGCGGCCATGGGCCTCCGCGAGGGGTTGAAAGTGGTGCGGACCGTCAGGGACGCGCGTCTCCTCGAGTTACAGCCGGGACCCGAGAGCGCGGCCAAGGCGGACCGCGTCGCCGAGGCTCTGCGCGGAGCCCTTGTAGGGATGGCTGAGGTCGTCCGCCCCGTAAAGCGTGGGGAGCTTTACGTCTCTGGGCTGGACGAATCGGTCACGGTCGATGGGCTTCGTGACGCGATCGCGCGCGCCGGCAGCTGCCGGCGCGACGACGTCCGCGCGAAGCACATCGGTGCAGGACCGGGCGGTTTGGGCGCATCGTACGTGATGTGCCCCGTCGCTACTGCCAAAGCCATCGTCGAGCTGGGCTACCTCGTGGTAGGCTTCACCTCGGCGAGGGTGGAGGCACTGGAGGCCAGACCGATACGTTGTTACCGGTGTTACAACGTCGGCCATGGGGCCCAGACCTGTCCGGACACGTGCCCGGACCGGACTAACTTGTGTCTCCGCTGCGGTAAGAGCGGACACAAGATGCCGGACTGCACGGCTTGGAACCCCCACTGCGCGGCGTGCGCGGCGGGAGGACTCAACGCTGCCCATCCCACGTTAGCGAGGTTCTGCCAGCCTCCCTACGTGAAGGGCAAATTCGTCCATCCGAGGACGAAACAACGTACGGGTGCATCGGAAGTACGCGCAATGGACACCTCCAATGCCTAGTACGCCCGTAACAGCACTATTTCAGGCGAACGTAAACCACTCCCCCACCGCTCAGGACTTGTGCCTGCAGGCGATGGCGGAGTGGCAAGCGAACTTGGCCGTAATAAGCGAACCTTATTACGTGCCGCCTTGCGGCAATTGGGTGGGCGACCTCGACGACGTGGTAGCGGTGGTGGCCAGAGCCGGATCTGGCACACCTCTTATATGTCTCGAAAGAGGAAAGGGCTATGCGGTGGCGGAGAGCGGGAGTATCGTCGTCATAGGCGTTTACTTTACGCGCAACCGCCCCCTGGCGGAGTTCGAGCTTCGCTTGGACGCCATCAGGGCTGCCATAGGCAGACTGTCGCCTAAAACGATTTTCGTGATGGGCGACTTTAACGCAAAGCACTGTTCCTGGAGAAATGCGTTCACGGAACCTAGGGGCCGGACGGTTGAGGAATGGGCTCTTCAATCCGGCCTGACCATATTGAACCAGGGATCGGTCCAGACCTGCGTGCGCGCGCGGGGTGGATCGGTCATCGACCTGTCATTCGCCACTCATGCGGCCGCCCGCAGAGTTGTCGGATGGAGGGTGCTGGAGGAGGTGGAGTCGCTCTCTGATCATCGGTACATCAGATTTGAGCTTACCCCCTCCTCCGGTCCGAGCCCTGTTCATCGCCCCCCTCTCTTCCCGCGTTGGGCCCTTACCAAGCTCGATCCGGAGCAGGCCGAGGAGTGGGCACTCACGGAAAGCTGGGCCTACCCAGTCGAATTCGAGAACCTGGAGTCGCAGGCAGAGCACATGCGCAAGACGCTGACGAGGGTTTGCGACGCGGCGATGCCTCGCGTCTCCAAGCGGCAGCCTCCGTGCAAGCAGGTCCACTGGTGGACCGAGGAGCTGGGCGAGATGCGAAAGGCAGTTCGCATCATTAGCCACAGGCTCAAACGCTGCAGGGCGCGCCGTCCTCCGGACTACGTCGTGGAAAATGGACTCGTGGGAGAGTTTAGGGAGGCCAGAAAGGCCCTTTCGATTGCAATACTGCAAGCGAAAGCCCGGGCTCGGGCCGAGCTCCTCGAGACGCTCGATTGGGACCCTTGGGGGCGTCCGTACCGTGGGGCCCGCAACACGTTGCGGCCTTGCACATCCACGGTCACGGAAACGCTCGAACTCGAGGTGCTCCGGTCGGTTATCGACGGGCTCTTCCCGGATCCGGGAAACTTCACTCCCCCCAGTATGGGTTCACCCGTTCCCGACACTCCCACGGACGAGGAGCCTCACTCCATCTCCGAGGGGGAACTAGACGTTGCCCTGGACCGGCTCCGGGGCAGGAAGACGGCACCGGGACCCGACGGGGTTCCAGGTCGACTCCTCTTCCTGGCCGCTAAACATCTACGCGGCCAGCTGCGGGAACTCTTCGAAGCCTGTATTCGCGCAGGTCGGCTCCCGTCGCAATGGAAGGAGGGTCGTTTGTGCCTGATTCCCAAGGGAGGTCGGCCTCCCAACGATCCGTCCGCCTTCAGGCCCATAGTGCTGCTGAACGAGGTCGCTAAGGTCTTCGAAAAGATCTTGGCGGAGCGGCTCGTGAAGCATCTCGACGCTGTGGAGCCGGGGCTTTCAGAAACGCAGTTCGGGTTTCGGCGGAGGCGCTCCACGATGGACGCCTTCGAGACGCTGCGAACGTCAACGGATGAAGCCGTCCAAGCGAAGGATGTCGTTCTTGCGGTGTCGCTAGACATAGCGAACGCCTTTAACAGCCTCCCTCATGAGACGATCAGGGAGGGGCTCCGCGCGTATGGAGTCCCCCCGTACCTCACGAGGCTGTTGGGCGCGTACCTGCAGGATCGACATATCCTTTGGGATGGCGGTGAGTCCGGCAATCCCGAGGTAGGTCGTCGACGCGTCGCGTGCGGCGTTCCACAGGGGTCGGTCCTCGGGCCGATTCTTTGGAACGTAGGTTATGACTGGATCCTTCGGGTTCCGGTCCTACCCGGGGTAGGGCTGATCTGCTTTGCGGACGACACCCTACTCACGGCACGCGCTGCGTCATTTGCGGAATCCGTGGGCGTCGCTAACGCCGGGTTGGCGATTGTCGTAGATCGAATAGCTAGGCTGGGCTTGAGGGTCTCCCCCGCGACTGTATGGGTTACCTAAACTTCACAAAAACAACATCCCCTTGCGCCCTATAGTTAGCCAGCTTGACTCACCAACATACAGACTGGCACAACATCTCGCGAAGACACTCAACAATCTCCGCGGCAACACACCCTACCATGTCAAGGATTCCTTCGACTTCATCAGCGCAATTGAAAATTTGACATTGGCTGAGGATGAAGTACTAGTCAGTTTTGATGTTCAGTCCTTATTTACCAGTTTACCAGTGGAAGACTGCATTGAGATTGTCAAAAGGAAGCTAATAGATAATAACATGCCTGAGGAATATGCAGATCTACTAAAACATTGCCTCACATCAGGCTATTTCGTGTGGGACTACGGCTTCTACGACCAAATCAACGGTGTAGCCATGGGCTCACCGGTGTCTCCTGTCGTGGCTGACATTTTTATGGAAGACTTCGAGCAGAAGGCACTGGATACCGCTCCGGCTAAGCCGAAGATGTATAAAAGGTACGTAGACGATACTTTTGCCGTCCTCCCAAACGATAAAGTCTCTGCATTTCTAGATCATCTCAATTCCTTTAGCAGTAATATTAAGTGAGTGTGGATTGTCATACATTGGGCAAACAAAGAGGAGCATAAAAACACGAGTAAAAGAACACATTGCTGACATGAAACACACAAGGTCTACGAAGTCTGCGATCAGTGAACACACGCTGGATAAACCCAACCACTACATCAGATTCGATAATCCACAAATCCTCGGGAAAGAGAATCGTTTCATACCTAGAATGATGCGTGAGGCTATTGAAATCAAAAAACACCCAAATTTCAATAGAGAAGATGGTTGGCAAGTACCACCTGTTTGGGATCCAATTATCAAAACTATTAAGACCCAAACCCAGCAAAAACCAGCTGCCAGACCTCAAGACACTGTGAGCTCTTTCTGCGTACAACGGAACACAAACCAACTTGACTGATAATTACTTTTATTTTTCCTTCCACCCATTTTAATATTATATAAAATTATTAGAGCTAGGCATGTTTGCTGAAGAGTTTCTTGCGCCGCTTCTTCTCTTCAAGCCATAACATGTTGCGAAGCGGTAGTAAATTAGATTAGGCTCCCATAGATTAAATAATAACCATAAACAAAATTAAAATTAAATAATTAAAATTAATAAGTTGGCGGTAGGCTAAATAAAACTTTAACAATACTCGTTGACACTTGACATCTTTGTCTTCCGTGATCACGGCCACTGAAAAGTGGCCGAAACGTCGGAAAAAACCAAAATCAAATAAAATTACCGCGCTTAAAACCACTTAAATATTCTTAAAGTACTAGCTGGAAGATCATGGGGAGTACATCCTAAGTATTTAAGAAAATTATACATTGCTTTGATCAGGAGTAGAATCGATTATGACAGCTTCCTGTATGGTAACTGTGCAAAGACACATTTAAGGAAGTTAGATGTATTACAAAATAGGGCTTTAAGAATTTGCGGTGGCTTTTTACGAAGCACGCCAATATATATAATGGAATGTGAGTTGTTTATTCCTCCATTATCTGTAAGACGCTACTGGTTGGCAGGTAGATACTGTTTTCTTAAGTTTTCGCGACTTGTATACATAATAAAACTACGTTTTAACGGTTTTAAGCGCGGTAATTTTATTTGATTTTGGTTTTTCCGACGTTTCGGCCACTATTCAGTGGCCGTGATCACGGAAGACAAAGATGTCAAGTGTCAACGAGTATTGTTAAAGTTTTATTTAGCCTACCGCCAACTTATTAATTTTAATTATTTAATTTTTAATTTTGTTTATGGTTATTATTTAATCTATGGGAGCCTAATCTAATTTACTACCGCTTCGCAACATGTTATGGCTTGAAGAGAAGAAGCGGCGCAAGAAACTCTTCAGCAAACATGCCTAGCTCTAATAATTTTATATAATATTAAAATGGGTGGAAGGAAAAATAAAAGTAATTATCAGTCAAGTTGGTTTGTGTTCCGTTGTACGCAGAAAGAGCTCACAGTGTCTTGAGGTCTGGCAGCTGGTTTTTGCTGGGTTTGGGTCTTAATAGTTTTGATAATTGGATCCCAAACAGGTGGTACTTGCCAACCATCTTCTCTATTGAAATTTGGGTGTTTTTTTATTTCAATAGCCTCACGCATCATTCTAGGTATGAAACGATTCTCTTTCGCGAGGATTTGTGGGTTATCGAATCTGATGTAGTGGTTGGGTTTATCCAGCGTGTGTTCACTGATCGCAGACTTCGTAGACCTTGTGTGTTTCATGTCAGCAATGTGTTCTTTTACTCGTGTTTTTATGCTCCTCTTTGTTTGCCCAATGTATGACAATCCACACTCACAATCAAGCTTGTAAACCTCTGCATCCTGGAGTGGGATATTGCATTTCACAGGTCTCAGAAATTGGGTAATCTTTTTCTGCGGCTTGAAATATGTTTTGATTGAAGCTCGCCTGAGGATGTGACCAATTCTGTCTGTGACCCCCTTGATGTAGGGTAGGGTAGCAGGGCACCGCTCAACTGAAGGTGGTTTGGGGCCTTTGTGACGTTGGTGTGGAGTCTTCAGCTGATTGCGTTGTAGAACTCGCTTGACATGCTGAAGCTCTCCAGCTATGTGGTTCTCGTCACAAATTTTCCGTGCTCTCTGAAACAAAGATTTGCCCACGGTAGCTAACTGACTAGGATGGTGGTGAGACGAACCATTAAGGTATTTATCTGTATGGGTAGGTTTCCTATACACCGTATGACCAAGAGTATTGTCAGGGTTCCTTAGGATGAGCACATCCAGAAAAGCTAATTTATTATTTGCCTCTAGTTCCATAGTAAATTTAATATTACTGCTAATGGAATTGAGATGATCTAGAAATGCAGAGACTTTATCGTTTGGGAGGACGGCAAAAGTATCGTCTACGTACCTTTTATACATCTTCGGCTTAGGCGGAGCGCTTAAAACCGTTAAAACGTAGTTTTATTATTTATTAGGTAGATACTGGCTTAGTCTCCTCATTTCTCGGGAATTTGTCTGTGTCAGCAATTGAGAGCCTTTCTGGGTTATGTGAGAGTAGCTATTGGAGACATAAGGAAAAGCCTATCTTAATAAATATTTACAATCAATTTAAAGAAAAACAGATATATACATGTCCTCTTTTAGAAAAGTTCTCGTTTGACATATGGATATCTTATATGGATATTAAGGAATGTATTGAATTCAATGTACAGAAATTTAATGTTGCCAAAAAGAAAATAAATATTGTGGTGCTCAAAAATTACGTGAATGATATGTTGTGTCATAAATATTCGGAATACTGTAAAATTTATACCGATGGATCTAAAAGCGAAAATGGAGTAGGTGCTGCTTTTTTTGACATTCAAAATAATTTTAAAGGTAAATTTACTTTATGTAATGAGGCGAGTATAATGAGAGCAGAATTAACAGCTATTGTAGAAGCACTTTCTTATGCCGAAGGGGAAGGCTATATGAAGGTAGTTATTTTGACGGACTCCAAGAGCGCTCTTCAACATTTGGCTCGTTGTATCTCAGGCATCCGAGGTACACCGATAGCTTATGAAGCAATTAAAGTAATATATAAATTAATCAATAAAAATTTAAACATTAAACTCCAATGGCTTCCCTCACATATAGGAATCAAAGGGAATGACGAAGTGGATAGGTTCGCTAAAGACGCTATAAGTGATGGACTAAACCTTCAATGTATACCCTTTTCTTCAGAACTCTTGCCTGTTCTGAAAAAGAATTGTATGGATATGTGGTCAAAACATTTTGAAGCAAATTCTGTTGTCAAGGGTATATGGTACAAAACTTTGCAAAATAAGCTTCCAAACTATCCATAGTTTGAGGACACACACTTGTCCCGAGAAATTATGGTTGCAGCTTTTAGGATAAGGTCTGGCCACATTCCAGTTAACAAATTTTATCACATGATAGGGCAAAGATCTAGCCCTCTTTGTGAGCACTGTAACAAAGTAGAGGATCTCGTGCATATTGTTCTGGAATGTGGCCAAACCCAACCAATTAGAAGGACACTCTTGCCAGACTCGTCATTACATAGTGGAGGAATAAATATTATTTTAAGCAACCCTTTGAGCCAGGAGGCTGGATTATTATTTAAGTTCATGATTAAAATATTTAAAAATAGAGTTAGTTACAGTTAAGTTTAAAATTATATTTAAGTTTATCTAATATATTAAAAAATGTAAATTTGCCATCACCTATGAGGCTAATATCGTCATTGGTGACGAAGTCTCAATTAAAAAAAATAAAAAAAAAAAAAAAAAAAGTTGACACTCGTATGCGAAAATCCGGCCATGTTTATAAAGAAAATATTTAATATATTTTCAATAATAAAACACTTTACTTTTTTGTCGCATGATTCCAGAATTATTTTCTAAGGACGAAATGAATTGTAATTAATAATATTAGAATTCAGAAATGTCGCATTAACCGCTGATCTAAAGCGATATACCCAATGTTGCCAGGTTGCTAATAGTGAAATCACTAAAATTTTGAATTTTTGTAAATACACACACATGTGTGTATGAAACTAATTCCCAACGCATTGACTTAAAAAATATATATCGAACGTCGCAATGATTTTTGAAGTTAAAAACTTCTGTAGGCACTTTTGGGGTGAGGAAAATGCACTGAATTCCCGTGACCGTCACTCTGAGATACTAAGTTTTTACCTCTGAAGTGCCGTCCCAACATCTGAGAGATTTTTAAGGACCCCACCCTCCTCCCCTCAATTGAAACTGACAATACAACCTTTTTATTCTAACTGCATTGACAACATCATTGGATAATGAATCATGTATAGGCATCAGAGATTAAAAATGATAACCTAAATGTGATACCAAATCAAAGTATTTTAATGGTCGAATGTTTTAATCGCGAAAAGAATATTTTATTACAAATAAAGAAAGTAATGTCATTGCGATGTCTAATAGAATAACTGTATTTTTTGCCTAGTAATCAATGAATGGTATTAAATTATAGCTGTATATTATTCAATATAAGCCCTGTAAGATTGATTTTTCACTAAAGGTCACTTTAAATAATTTACCGATAACTAGAAAATAATAATGGTTGAACACGAAAAATTATAAACATAGCGACAAAATTGCTAAGCTGGCCACACTAAAATGATCACGTATGTTATGAGTAATGACGGTGACATTTAAATAGTAGCACAGATTACTATGATTAGCAGATTTTATTAGTTTAAATTTATAGGCAAAGGAATTAATGTAAACTTGTCCCTAATGACGTCATCGGAGAATTTTTTTCAATATTGAATTTAAAAAAAACTAACACTTAAAACACAAAAATATTCAAATTAGTATCTTAAAATACCCTATTCTACGTAACAAAAATATAAAATCAGAGGGTAATTTTTTTTTTAACAATCCCCATTATAGAAATACAAGATCCATTATGTTTTCTCTAGCAAGAAACCGACTTCAAGAGTAACATAAAAGCTTTAAGTAATTTTTTCAACAATTTATTGAAGTCGGTGCATTTTGAAAATTTGTTTTTTATTTTTATTTTTAAAGACTAAGATGTTGTAGAAAAAAATATTTTATGCTTTTATGTTACTATTGAAGACGGTTTTTATTTTGTTACAATTATTTTATTTTTCACTTACGTATAATAATTATGGTATACAATAACTATAAAATTAATATGATACTATCTTGAAATTCTACTAGATCCCACACAAAAAGAAAGATCAAAATCGGATCTGAAACAAAAGGTTATGGCTGAAAACCTTAAAACTACACACATCTTTTGACTAGTTTCAATGAATTTTCTGCTGATTTTCAGAACCTAAAATCTAATAGCAATAAAATTTATATAGAACCGTTTCGTTTTTTTTTAAGTCGGTTTAAAACTGTCAATATCTCACAACTATCGTTCATTTTAAAATAATATTATACATTTTTATAAATTAAAATTACCCATCACTTTTGAGTTCCCGCTAAACTTGCGGTTTTTAAGAGTTGACATATGTGTCGCGTTTCTATAACGATAACTGGCAACACTGAAAATGAATAGTTTACTATAGTTCAAAAAGCCTTGTAGCCCGAAACGTAACAGATTGCTTTAGGACTTTGGACGTCCGAACGCTCAAGGTCATGTCCGCGACTTACGGCTTATGATGTGCACACGTCAATGGATTTTCCTTATCCAGATACGCTGTAAGTCACGCCCGTCAGCCGCGACTTATAATATGCACACAGCTTCAGTCTTTCAATTAATTTCCATTTTATCATAAAATTTACTTAAACATCTTTGGTACAGAGCCATAAAAAATTACCTTGACGTAACCATTTGACGTTTGACAAATATTTTGACGTTCATGTTATACGTTTTTGTTGTGAAAGTTTCTAATCTTTCCAAATTTTGTAATTCTAAGTAAAAATGGATAAAGATCCACTTGAAGAGATGTTACAATTCCTTAAACCCGAAACAAGAATTGACTTAAAACATATATCTTTGGATCATTTAGTAGGATTATCAGGCACGGACGAAGGACTGGAAACGTTACTGTGCCATGAACAAATCTTACGAAGTTTCATCAATTTAACCGACGACAAAGTTGCTGAAATCGCTAAAAACGCTTTACTAGCGTTAGTTAACATCACAGCCAACGTTAAAGGTGCAGAATTGGTGATCAAACAGAACTATCAAGACGAGATAAACTGCGTACAAAAATTTATAGGTTATATTTTGGATCTTGAAAAGAAAGACGCCGACGCTGTTTGTATGATCCTCTCAAACATCACGCGCCATGAAATCATTCTAGAACAGTGCCTAGACGTTTTATTTCCACATTTAAATGATTTATTGAATGTATTCGTTAATACAACATTTAACAAGAAGGGTTCAAATTTGAACTACCTATCGCCATTATTTAGTAACCTATCATGTAATAGCAGAGTTAGAAAGTGGTTAGTAGAAGAATCTCCGTACATTCCTTTAATAAAATTACTACCTTTTTGCAGTTATAAGGAGTCTGTTATAAGAAGAGGTGGAGCACTTGGAACTGTACGTAATCTATCTTTTGATACAGAACTTCATGATTTCCTTCTTAGCAATGACTTAGATTTACTTACATACTTATTAAAGCCTATAATGGGTAACGAAGAGTACATAGACGAAGAAATGGATACACTACCAATATCACTACAATACTTACCTAAAGAAAAGAAGAGAGAATCGGATGTTGATATACGTAAAATAATTTTGGAGACATTGAACAAATTCTGCATGAAAAGTTCTGGTAGAGAAGTGTTAAGAGAAAACGGAGTGTATTACATATTAAGAGAGTTTCATAAATGGGAGAAGGATCCGAGGAATTTGCTTGCATGTGAGAACGTAGTGGATATCTTAATACAGAAGGAAGTAGAAGTTGGTGCGGATGATTTATCTTCTGTAGAGGTTCCAGATGAAATGAAACAGAAGTTTGAGAAAATAGACAGTGATTATATAAATAGTTTAAAATAAATATTGTTTTATTTCTGTATTTTATTAAAAATTAAATTTTATTGTTAGAATGTTATAGATGTGTATTTTATTCTTTTTATAATAGCTTTAATACATCTGGGTTAATGACTGGGTCATGCAGATGTAGCAAGGATTTAACGAGTTATTTCTGATGTGACAATTGGGCACATTCCTCTAGTAGCCTCCAATGCTCATAATGCTCCATCAGCTTTTTTTTTTTAAGGTGATGGCTGCAATGCCATTTATGCATTGATTTTGCCAATGTCGAGTACATAGAAAAGTCAGGTGATATAAAAAGGAATTTTGGCCGGTAAATTAAAAAGAAAAAGAAAATTCTGCCAATCTAATACACTGTTACACCATGTACTTATATGATTTTTCTTCACACTTATAAAATACTACATTATCATAAAAATTAATTACAAATTATATAAACACATAATGTAAACATTGTATTGACTGCCTAATTGTCTTAAGTCATTACAGAAGACAGTAAACGCATTTGACTTTGACAATTCTAAATTACCTACCCGCAATATTGAATAATCGTTTGATATTCAATATTGCGTAAGAGAATATCAGACTTTGCGTACGGTTAAATAAAGTATTTTATATTTGTCGCGGCAACATTGGGCCGCTAATACGACGTTATAAAAAGTGACAGGAGCGTTAAAAACTGAGCCGTTGAGATTGTCTCTGCAAGAACGTTAAGACGCGCATAATTCTAAACTAAATAATTTACTCACAAGTGCTTTCATTATTCTATTATAAAGAATCGTATCTATTTGTTTATATTCAACTGATTTGCCCCGTAATCGGGTAAGTTGTGCGTTTATTATTATGTCCTATTAAGCTTGTATGAAATGTATATTTTTGTAACCGTTTTGTTGATATAAGCTTATGTAGTTGTAGTTATATTATCACTGTTTACAATAGTTAGCTCGTTATAGAATAATTAGCAGCTTTGCAAGTCTGTCCGCTTTATGTAAATTATCCTTGACTGCATCATCACCAAGTTAATCATTACATATCTCCCACGGTCTCTCGCTCACCGATTCATTGCGGAATGTGATGCAGTCAGGGTACACTCGCAGACGTGATGTCTAATTATGCACCCCTATGGCGTCCCAGGGACCAAGTACACCCTAAGAAGAGTCCTGCAGTCCTACCCAAACGAGCGTTTTTTCTGCCGCCGACTACAGCGTTTTTCTGGAATGTCGAGTGTCTACGTGCACGGATTGACCGCAGCTTAAGGAGAGTATCGTGTGGTAGATAAGCCGGCGCAAACCCTTTCTCTCATGCAACCTACGCCCTGAGAACTATTTTTCTAATCTAATACAATATATGTTATTCATTGAGCTTAGTTGTTTTCTTTTTATGCTTCAAGCTCAACGTAACAGTGGCGCCCAACGTGGGGCTTCCCGACTCCGTGGGAGCGTTCATATAATCAGAATGAGTGGGCAGACTGGCTTTTATTCATTAATAATTTTTTTAATTCATATAAAGTTGCTGCAGTAAAGAACTATAATTTAACTAGTGATTCTCGTCCTTACGTAAAAGTAAAAATCAATACTATTGCCATATATGGGTTACTAGATTCAGGGTCCTCTCTAACTATTGTGGGAAACAATTTACATACAGAACTACAAAATTGTGGTCTGAAACTCTGCGATAAAGAGATCGTAAATATTTCTGCCGCAGGGGGTCAAATAATGAAATCCATAGGTTATCTTCTTATACCCATAGTTTTTAATGGCAAGTGCATTAGTATAAAGGCCCATGTCATCCCAGAAATACAAACATCACTAATACTAGGTATTGATTTCTGGACTAAATTTGAAATATTCCCCAAAAATCTTAAAAACATCGAATTTATGAACCAGAATAATCCTTCGGTATTCGAAATTTCTACTTGTAATTCAAAAACAACTATACAGTCCTATGTAAATCTCGATGACAATCAGAAATCAATCGCTAATGAAACTTTAGAACAGTTTAAACAAATTTCCTTCGAGGAGAAAGGTTTAGGTAGAACTAAGCTCATCGAACACCGTATAGATACAGGAGATGCAGCTCCGATTAAGCAAAGGTACTATCGTCTATCGCCAGAGAAAAAAAAGAATAATTTCAGAACAAATAGATGAAATGCTAGATCTGGATGTAATAGAACCTTGCGAGAGTCCCTGGTCATCTCCTGTATTACTCGTTAACAAAAAGGATGGCAACCCCCGTTTCTGCCTTGACAGTAGAAAATTAAACTCGCTAACAAAAAAGGATGCATATAATCTTCCTTACATTTCGGAAATCCTTGACAATCTTAGAGACGCAAAATTTTTGAGTAGCATCGATTTATCTAAATCATTTTGGCAAACTCCCATTAACCTATCTGATCGTGAGAAAACTGCCTTTTATGTGCCCGGTAGAGGCACTTTCATGTTTAAAGTTACTGCGTTTGGGTTATCTAACGCACCCGCTACCCAACAACGTTTAGTCGACGTCTTATTTGGCCCAGAATTCGAATTAAAAGTATTTTGCTATCTCGATGACATCATAATTGTCAGCAAAACATTTGAAGAACACGTAACATTATTGCAACGCGTTTTACAAAAGTTACAGCATGCTAATCTCACAATCAACTTATCGAAATGTCAATTTTTCAGAGACAAATTACGCTATTTGGGCTACCTAGTCGATGCTCAGGGCCTACGCACTGACCCCGCTAAGGTTGAGGCGATATTAAAACTTCCCACCCCCTCTACAAAAAAGGAAGTCAAGAGGTTTTTGGGAACGGCTTCATGGTACAGGCGATTCGTTCCTAACTTTAGTACTGTTGCTGGACCTCTCAATAAATTAACTTCTAATAGTAAGAAGGCACCACCATTTAAATGGACACCCGAAGCAGAAAAAGCATTCACGGACCTTAAGTCATGTTTGGTTAACACGCCTGTTCTTGCTTGTCCTAATTTTGATTACCCTTTTGACGTGCATACGGATGCCAGTGATTTCGGCGTAGGCGCTATGCTTTCCCAGACAATTAATGGTGAAGAACACCCAGTCGCATATATGAGCAGGTCTCTCACTGGTGCTGAACGGAATTATAGCGTGACCGAAAGAGAAACCCTCGCCGTACTCGTTGCACTAGAACACTGGCGCTGTTATTTAGAGAACGGAAAAACTTTTCTGGTCTATACGGATCATTCAGCACTACAATGGTTTTTATCACTAACCAACCCTACCGGTCGTCTCGCCCGTTGGTGTGTGAGATTATCGGCTTTCGATTTCGAAATTAACCATCGCCGAGGAAAGGACAATATTATTCCTGACGCTTTATCCAGATCTGCACCAGTTGCTCAAATAGATATTACTTTAGAATCCCGTCCCACAACTGCAGACCCCTGGTATCTTAAAATGTTTAACGGATGCTTAAATTCTCCTGCTAAGTTTCCTAATTACCGCATAGAAAGGAACGTCTTATACCGCTATATGAAAACTAATAACCCACTCGTGTCTGAATTTAGTTGGAAGGAAGTAGTTCCAAAAGAATTGCGCACTGAAGTCATCAGTAACAACCATTCCGAGCCAATCGCAGCACACTTAGGCACCTTTAAAACATATAATCGCCTAAAACTCAAATATTATTGGCCAGGTATGTATAATGACGTCGTGAGGTTTATTGGAGAATGCAATAAGTGCCTAGCTTATAAATATCCCTCTCACGCTACCCTGGGAATCATGGGCCGTCCTAAAGAGTGTTCACGTCCATTCCAAATGATTTCCGTTGATATAGTTGGTCCCTTACCTATCAGCAGGAAACAAAACAGTTACATGTTAGTAGTTAACTGTTGTTTTTCTAAGTACTGTCTAATATTTCCGTTGCGAAAGGCCACTGCTACTAACATCTGTAAATATCTTGAAGACAATGTCTTCCTCGTTCACGGAATTCCACAAACTCTCGTTATGGATAATGGAACTCAGTTTGCCGGCAAAGAGATGGATGCTTTACTACAGAAATATAAAGTGCCTAACATACATTTTACCCCTAAATACTCACCCCAAGTCAATAATGTAGAAAGATACAATAGGACAATCATCACAGCTATTTCTACATTTGTACACGATGATCATAGATCCTGGGACGTCAATGTACCAAAGATCCAATTTGCCATCAATAACTCAGTGAATGAAGTTACAGGATTCACACCTTCATTTTTGGTTCACGGAAGAGAATTAGTTACTTGCGGTTCGCACTATGTTGGCGGTGATGATTCCGAGAAAATTATCTTCTCACCTCGTGATATATACAGTGAGAACTTGGGTCACTTAGTGTCTATATTTAATAAAGTACAAGCTGCTCTTTGGCACAGTCACCAAAAAGCTTCTCAACGTTATAACTTACGTCGTAAAAACGTTGAATTTCATATAGGAGATTTCGTATGGAAACGCTGTTTCTTTCAAAGTGATAAAGATGCGCGTTTCTCCAAAAAACTCGCACCTAAATTCGAAAAGTGCAAAGTAAAAGACAAAAGATCCCCTTTGGTTTATATTCTGGAAGACATGTCTGGTTGCGATCTCGGAGCGTGGCATATTAAAGATCTAAAATTAAAGCTTCCAGTTTCAATCTAACGCTATATACTTGCAGAACGGATATTTCCCCAGGAAAAATCCTTGCCGGGGAGGGGGGATACTGTTACACCGTGTACTTCTATGATTTTTCTTCACACTATTATAAGACCACATTATCATAAACAATAATTGCAAATAATATAAACACATAATGTAAACATTGTATTGACTACCTAATTGTCTTAAGTCATTACATAATACAGTAAATGCATTTGACTTTGACAATTCTAAATTATCTATCCGCAATATTGAATAATCGTTCGATATTCAATATTGCGTAAGAGAATATCGGACTTTGCGTACGATTAAATAAAGTATTTTATATTTGTCGCGGCAACATTGGGCCGCTAATACGACGTCATAAAAAGTGACAGCGAGCGTTAAAACTGAGCCGTTAAGATTATCTCTGCAAGAACGTTAAGACGCGTATAATTAATTATAAACTAAGTAATTTACTCACAAGTGCTTTCATTGTTCTATTATAAAGAATCGTATCTCTTTGTTTATATTCAACTGATTTGCCCCGTAATCGGGTAAGTTGTGCGTTTATTATTATGTCCTATTAAGATTATATGAAATGTATATTTTTGTAACCGTTTTATTGATACAAGTTTATGTAGTTGTAGTTATATTATCACTGTTTACATTAGTTAGCTCGTTATAGAATAATTAGCAGCATTGCAAGTCCGTCCGCTTTATGTAAATTATCCTTGACTGCATCATCACCACGTTAAGCATTACATATCTCTCACGGTCCCTTGCTCACCGATTCATTGCAGAATGTGATGCAGTCAGGGTACACTCACAGACGTGATGTCTAATTATGCACCCCTAAGGCTTCCCAGGAATCAAGTACACCCTAAGAAGAGTTTTTTCTGCCGCCGACTACAGCGTTTTTCTGGAATGTCGAGCGTCTACGTGCGTGGATTGACCGCAGCTTAAGGAGAGTATCGCGTGGCAGATAAGCCGGCGCAAATCCTTTCTTTCATGCAACCTACGCCCTGAGAACTATTTTAATCTGATACAATGTATGTTATTCATTGAGCTTAGTTGTTTTCTTTCGGTTAACCTGTGGACAATACAAATATACGTAAGAGAATAAATATATGTATTATAGATAGATATCATTAGTAGACAGAAATTTACTTAATATATATACATGTTCTTTATTAGATCGAGTTAGAAGGTAGTTCAGGTTGACAGGACGGGGGAAGTCTTTGGGTGGAATGTCATACAGAGTAGTAACAATATCTGGGCATTCTAAAAAAATATGTTGTAATGAGCCTTCAGCCAAACCGCACTAGCACAAGGAATGATCGCGGATTCTTATTTTAGCTAGTATTATTTCAAGGCCAGTAGTTAGACATTGATAGAGAGCTTCTCTAATTTTGAGTGTGATATGAAAATTGTGTTTAGAGTGAAAGGGCATCTTTATTACATCCTGGAGACAACTTAAGGAATCCGAAGCAATGATAGAGTTCCTGATACTGTGAGGAGTCGAGTTTTTGGGATGCCTAAGTCAGTTATGACATTAGGAGTAAAAGTAAGACTATCAAATTTAGTTTCAAATAAAGGTAACAAATAAGTTTGAAAGATACCAGAAGGGAGGTCAATTACTTTTTTGTAGGAATGGATAAGGAGAGGAAGTGTCTTATGAGCCCAATAGGGGGAAGCAGTGAGATGGGACAATTGATTAAGAGTATCTAAAAGGGGCCACCCCCTTGAAAGTTCCATTGCCCTACAAAGAAATCTGTCAGATAGAAGCTGTCTACGCAGAGCTAACGGGGGTTCAGAACATTCCACTTGGAGGGCCTTAATGGGGGAAGACTTCATAGAGCCTGATAATTCTGAGGAATTTGGCTAATTATTTTTTACTACAGTGCTCACAATATGGGTTGACCACAGAGCATTAATCTGTAGTATTGCTCGTGTAACTGATATAACTCAAAGAGTGGTTTTCGATTTACAATAATATATTTACACACTACGAATTAAAACAAAGGACGCGAGAGTGGTCGCGGAGAGAACTGGTGCGCCACACGTCCCGCGGCTCACCTCACCGACGTCGCCTTTAATGCGCGCTCCCGCTGGCTTAGTGGTGGTCTGCCACAAATCCTCTCTATCGCTTGTCATTAAAAAGGTGCGATTTTCAAAACAACTGATGACATTTATGTATTTCGTTGTTAATTAATGACATCAACACTCCATAATCCGTTTCACTACAGTTTATGATTGTAACGCCCGCAAGCACGTGGAACTGAAAAAATCGCGGTCGTTTGGAGTCTCATGTGGAACGTAGCCATTGTTAATGACGTTAAAAACTATATAAATTAAGAAAAGGTACAATGGGGCTGATACATGGACCTCTATAATAGGCTGATATAATCAAAAAGATTCAAAGCTCCTTTAAAAAAATGACGTTAAACATTCACAGATAACATATATACTAACTAGCTTTTGCCTGTAGCTTCGCATGCGTTAATGTTATACCACGGGAACTATATTTTTTTCTAAAATAAAAAGTAGCCTATGTGCTACATGTACAGAGGCTAATAAAAAAAAATTGGATAAAAATTCATTATGTTGTCTCTCATAAAATGTTGTTTGAAACGTAACTTTTCAACCTTCGATGTATCTGAAACGTTAATAAAAGGCATAAGTGAACGACTGACTGATTTATTCATAAGTACCGAAACCTTAATAATATGACACGTGACTATCGTCACACTTCTCCACACTTAATTCTCAAAATATTAAAACTGAAAACTAAACTAATAAGAAACTAAATAATAAATACAGGTTAAATTTCTATAAACTTAAATAATGTTTGTTTAGCTCGATTCAAAGCCCGACGTGTTCGAGCGGACATGTCAGGAGGTAAAGGCGTCGCCTGCAGTCTAGATGCCTTGGGCTGTGGTAACTTTCAGGCTGCGGGTTTTGCAGCTCTGTCACTTCTCGCGACAATCCAGGTCATTGCTACCATTGCCAGACATGTCCTGGCTACCACCCTTGGCCCCCTTTTCGACCTCTAGGTTCACGACGTCAGGGCTTCCTTCGTCCACCCCTGCCTCAGTGCTCATTCGCGAAAGTGAATATCTATTTTTTTTATTAGTTGACATCAACTGATCTGCATGCCTATGCCATTCTACACCGTTGCTTAAATTCACTTTATAAGTAACGGGTCCGGTTTTCTTTACTACCGTCGCTTCGACCCACTTATCTTCCCTCGCGTTATAATCGCGAGGGAGCACCGGGTCTCTCCTACATTAAAACTTCTATCAGAACAGGTTGCATGATTTATTTGTCGGTCCTGCTTAGCACTGACCACAGCTGCTACGTCTGGCCGTAGAGCATCCAGTCGGCTGCGAAGTCGACGACCTAGCAGAGCTACTGCTGGTGATACCCCGGTCGTTGCATGCTCACAATTTCTGTATTGAAGGAGAAACTTACTTAAAGACTTATTAACATCTTCGTTTTGGTACAAGGCTCTTTTAATGGCTTTTTTAACCATTTTGACGGCATTTTCTGCCGCGCCATTTCCCTGAGGTCGATAAGGGGCAGAAGTCGTATGTTTAATACAGTTATTTGCGCAAAATAATTTAAACTCTTGTGAAAAGAAAAGTGGGCCATTATCAGTTACGAGTTGCGACGGTAAGCCAAAACGAGCAAAAATGCTTCGTAAAACCCTTATGGTAGCATTTGCATTTGTACTGCGCATCGCTACCGCCTCAATCCATTTAGAATGCGCGTCCACCAAAATTAAATAGCGCACACCTCCGCAGTCCCCAAAATCAACATGCATGCGTTGCCATGGGTGCAGCGGAAACTCCCACGGGTGTACCCTATGCAATAGGCACTTATTGCTGAGTCAAACATCTCATTGACATAGATTTCCAAAATGTCGATCAGCAGTAATTGCCTATAAATACCAAATCTTTTTACAAATTCAGAGAGTTCTCTTGGTTATTAGCCACAGCTCTACAGCAACGGACCTGGTTTATGCCTGCCGGCTGGATTGCTCAAAACTAATACCATATCGGTCCGGTAGACCTTTGAGGTCCCGTATATTGAGACTCCAAGTCAATTATTATTCATAATAATAAAATAAAAGGTTCCTGTAAGCCAAAATTGTTTTTTTTTTTAAAACATATAAGTGCTCGGGACTAACATTTGGTGTCAGAAGAAAGCGGGATATTATTGCCCGCCGGACGCCCCGTTCCTGACGACGTCCAACAAAAAGCCAAGCTGTGACGGTGCTGTACCAGTCTCTCTGACTGTGCATAGCCAGACTCCAGCTCTACGTGTCGAGGAAGCCGCCACGCCGTACCTCATCGTGCCCGAGGGTCCACTGCCCAGCCGCGAGGTCCTGTTGCGCGGCCCAACGACAACGCGTTGACCTAGATATAAAGCGTCAACAACCCAACGTGTTGCTGCCACGCGCTGACACGAGCCGCCGATTGAGCGTCGCCGCCCGCCGCCGCCGCAGCCGTCGCCGCCTCCGCCGCCGTCGCCGCCGCCGCCGCCGCCAAGTCAGCATAATAACCAACACATGCTGCCGCTGATGTTTATACTGTGAGTGCATTTTAAGTTTATTATCTGTTATAGTTCCATTTCTTTATTTATAATTGATCATGGCAAACCCAAAAATCGATCACTCCCCTATATCCTCCCATACCGTAAAAATGAATTTTACCGACCTCACCCGCTTCATAAAAACCTTCGATGGAGATAGAAATAAATTATCCCCGTTTCTACGTAACTGCGAGAATGCCCTTAACTTAATTAACCCCAATCAATACGAAATATTATTTAAATTTATACTATCCCAATTAGAAGGTAAAGCAGAAGCAATATGTTCCCTTAAAGTTTTCAGTAATTGGTCGGACCTGAAACAATTTTTAAAAAGTAACTTTGGCGAGTGTAAACACCGTAACCATCTATTATTAGACCTCCAAAACTGTAGAATGAAACCTAACGAAAGTGCTCTGCAATATAGTACACGTCTAGAAACTCATCTTACACGACTACAGACGGACATATCTCATTCAACCATCAATCAGGGTGAACTGCTAGGACGACTAGCTAATACGGAAGACCTGGCTTTACACACCTTTTTGCTGGGGCTACCCAGCCATATTTCCAACATATTGAGATGCCGCAATCCGGAAAACCTTGCCGAAGCAATTAATTTAGCTATTCAAGAAGAAAAATTCTACAACTATGCTCAATCCTCGCAGTCAAGAAATTCCGTAGAATCCAAACCAAAATGCCGTCTTTGTGGCAAACCTGGGCACACGGATAGATCGTGCTATTCAAATCGTCACCGTCCCATCCATAATGTAGCTTTCCAACCAAGACCTTCTCAATCCATTCCCAATACTTCACCACCAAACCCGACTATCTGTGCATATTGTAAGGCAGTCGGTCATCACATAAATCAATGTCGTAAAAGGGAATATAATAACACAAATCGTCAAAGATTTTCAAACCCTACAAATCATCAAATAAATTCTAACCCACCTTTAAATAAAGTACACAATTTAGACGAAAACCATGATCAGACCCAAGAGTGTCCAACAGACCCCCAAAATGATAATTTTTTATACTAAATAGGGTTCCGCAACCGCGTCATGTGGAATCTGCTACACAAACCGACGCGCTACCAAGTAAAATACCTCCTAACGATTCTGATTCCCTTTATTGCCATACCAATAAGTTACCGACAGACAGAACAAATAGTCACGACTCCTTCTTCCCTTCACGGCTCACTGAATCCCGAGTTATACGACAGGGTAACCAGCCCCAGATAGGAAACTCGTCTATTAAAAACACTGGTTCTAAAAACTCTACTAAATCTTATACCAATAATTCTATGTCTAATAAATCTTATACCAATAATTCTAAGTCTACTAAATCTTATACCAATAATAAAAATTCTACTAATTCCTATACCCGTAATACTAAATCTGCGAATTCTTATAATACAAAGTCCACAAATTCTTATAAGAATAACGAGACAATTTATAAAATTCATTATAACGATAAAATTCACTTACCGCATGTCTATATAAAATCTCAATATTCAAATAAGCCGCTGGTTTTCTTGATTGACTCAGGCTCTAGTATTTCTTTAATAAAAAAATCTTCTTTAGTCACACATCCTAAACTTATAACAGAAAAGGTTAAGTTCAAAGGTATAGATGAAAATGCCCCATGTTCTGAGAGTTTTGGGCACTTTCAATTAGATTTCAAGCTCGATAACTCTGAAACAATATTCAGTAAAATTCATCTAGTTTCAGAATCTCTAAGTTTCAATTTTGACGGAATTATAGGTAATGATTTTCTAAGAAACAATAACTGCAATATCCTATACGGAAATAATACTCTGCATCTTGATAAAGGCACATTACAAATTCATTTTACTAAACCCCAATATACAATACCAGCTCGTTCCGAAATGATGATAGAATGCAAAGTAACTAATCCAGAAATTACATCCGGGTTTGTTGAAAAGTCTGAGATTCAAAAGGGTGTATACCTATCCAGTTGCCTCACATCCCTTAAATCCAATAAACACGTTAATGTGTCCATTCTTAATACTACAAATAATGAAATAAATATACAAACCTTTTGCGTTGAACTCCTACCATGTGATATTCTAAGGTCTAATAGTATACATAATATAACTTCCGATCATAACCGAGCTTTGGAAGTACGGAACCAAATAAGAACATCTCATCTTAACTCAGAAGAATCTAAAGTCCTCCTATCTCTTTGCCACGAATATTCCGATTTATTTTACCTTGATGGTGATCATCTCTCTTGTACTAACACTGTTAAACATGAAATTAAAACTACTAGTTCACAACCAATCCATGTAAAAAGTTACCGCTATCCAGAATGCCATAAAGAAGAAGTAAATAAGCAGATACAGAAAATGTTGAATCAAAACATTATTAAACCTTCTAGTTCCCCATGGTCATCCCCAATTTGGGTAGTTCCAAAAAAACAAGACGCTTCCGGTCAAAAGAAATGGAGAATCGTAGTAGACTATCGAAAACTTAATGATATTACCATTGGAGATGCTTATCCTATTCCTAACATAACCGAAATCTTAGACCAACTAGGTCACAGTAAATATTTTTCTACATTGGATCTCGCCTCCGGTTTTCATCAAATTCAAATGGCTGAAGAAGACTCTCCCAAAACCGCCTTCTCAGTTCCAAATGGCCACTTTGAATACACTAGAATGCCCTTTGGACTAAAAAATGCTCCTGCAACCTTTCAACGTCTCATGAATACAGTCCTTACCGGTCTACAGGGTTTACATTGCTTTATCTATCTAGATGACGTTATTATCTATTCTCATGATCTCCAGTCTCACATCTCTAAACTTGAATTAATATTCGATGCCTTAAGAAAACATAATCTAAAGTTACAGCCAGACAAATGCGAGTTTCTTCGTCGCGAAGTCGCCTATCTAGGTCATATAATTTCAGACAAAGGAGTATCTCCCAATCCCGATAAAGTTGAAGCCGTAGTATCCTATCCTACACCCAGAACACCCAAACATATTAAAAGTTTCTTGGGACTCATAGGATATTATAGGAAATTTGTTAAAGACTTTTCTAAAATCACTAAGCCACTAACTTCCCTGTTAAGAAAGGATGTAGATTTCACCTGGTCACATCAACAGGAAGAAGCATTCAACTCTCTTAAATCAATGCTTACTAACGCCCCTATCCTCCAATATCCTGACTTCTCGAAACCTTTCATCTTAACCACTGATGCTTCCGAATATGCAATTGGTGCAGTTCTATCGCAAGGTGAAATAGGCAATGACCTACCCATAGCCTATGCTTCCCGTACTTTAAACAAAGCAGAAGGAAATTATAGCGTGTCTGAAAAAGAACTTTTAGGAGTTATATACGGTACAAAAACATTCAGACCGTATCTTTATGGGAGAAAATTCAAAATCGTTACAGACCACAAACCCCTTGTGTATCTTATGAATTGCAAAGATCCTAGTAGTAAGTTATTACGCTGGAGATTAAAAATAGAAGATTTTGATTATGAAATTGTGTATAAACCAGGAAAATTAAATAGTAACGCCGACGCCTTATCCAGACCGCCTATACATAATATCGAAGATATAGATCTTAATGATAACTTAACCTATGAATCCTATATTAGAACACGTTCATCCCCTACAGTTTTTAATACTCGAATAACAGAATTTAACCAAAATTTACTTGAATCCTCGTGTCCATACATAGCCTACCCAACATCCATTGACTTAGATGACTCCAATCCCTACTGTCGAGATATACTAAACCTTTTAGAAAACAGAAATGACTTTGAAAACTCTGAAAGAGAATTGCATAATATTAAAATATCCGAAATAAATAATAAAACTTATCTTCATCTTTTTACTAAAGTCCATCACTATGACTCTGTCACTTATAGAGATATCTTTGCAGTATTAAAAGAAGTAAGAAATAACTTAGTTATATTCTACCCCCAAGTTAATGAAATTTCTATCTCTGATTTCGATAACCCTTACGATAAACTAAAATTTCTAATTATTTACGAAATGATAACTTATATATTCCACGACACTAATATTAAAATAAATATTTATCACAACAAACTCGTATATCCTACCCCTAACCAAATTCCTGCTATCCTGAAGGATAACCATGACTCCCCTATTGGAGGCCATATTGGCTCCAATCGAATGTATAGTAAACTCAAAGATACTTACTATTGGAGTGGAATGAAAAAGGATATTGAAAATTATGTAAGAAATTGTCCACTCTGCCAACAAAACAAAGCACTTCGAGCTACTAATAAAGCCCCTATGGAAATCACAACAACTTCAAATGAACCCTTACAAAGAATATTTACCGACATTGTAGGTCCTCTTCCAGAATCTGGTCCCCAAAAATACAAGTATATAGTCACATTCCAAGACGATTTAACTAAATATTCCATGGCCTATCCTATTGTTCAATCCACTGCAGAACAAACTTCTGAATGTCTTATAAAATTTATATCTCACTTTGGTATTCCCAAAACTGTCCTTTCTGATCAAGGTGTCCATTTTATAGCCGACGTATATAAACAAGTAGCGTCTCTTTTTAAAATTAAACACTTATTCTCATCTCCATATCACCCCCAAACCAATGGTGCACTTGAGAGAAGCCATAGCACTCTCAAGGAATATCTTAAATCCTATGTAAATGATAATCAAGACAACTGGTATAAATATCTCCCTACTGCACTGATATCCTACAATTCAACAACTCACTCTACCACAAATTTTAGTCCTCATGAACTTTTATTCGGATGTAAACCTTACCTACCAAGTTCTATCTATGACATAAACCCTACTGTCACTTATCCCGATTATATTAAAAATTTAAAACACAGATTAATTAATACAAGAAACATAGCTCGCGAAAATATTCTTAGAAGTAAAGAAAGATCAAAACACTACTATGATCAGCATACTAGAGAAATATCTTATAATGTTGGAGATATGGTGTATATAAAATACCACCATAGATTGCGTAAAGCCTTGTCTCCTATATGGAAAGGTCCTTACCAAGTCACGGCAGTTCATGGTAATAGCAATGTAACAGTGCAAGTAAATAGGCGAAAAATCCGTTACCATTTTAACGAAATAAAACTAGCCCACGATAATTCCATTCCAGGGCCATCGCGCCAGGTGCCATCTCCGACTCAGGACTAATATCGCCAATCCCAAACAGTCCAGGCCTATACTATGAAAATCTAGGTACTTTAAGGTTTTATAATAGTTTTTGGAACATGGTCACTTTTACAGATTTCTCCTACATACAACCTCATATAGAAAATATTAAAAATATAATAAATACCGTTAAAACAACCTGTAATAGTTATAAATCAAGTAAAATTCAAACAGACTGCTCTAACACATTAAATCCGTTAGAAACTCTCCTAGTTAACGTAGAAAATAATTTTATAGCTGTATCACATCTCACAAATAAAAATCGTATTAAAAGATCTTCGTGGTTCGGTTTTGGCGGACCTATTCTTAAACAGTTATTCGGATCCTTAGATGAAGATGATGCAAAAACCTTCTCTGACGCTATCAATGCCGTCCAAGACGATCAGAGACATCTATCGTCTTTAATGAAAGATAACATTCACGTAATCTCTTCCGCTATCGATACTTTTAATAATACAATTAGAAGACTAAATGATAATGAACAAATATTAAATCAAAACATGGGTAAATTAGATACAATTTTAGAAACCGTTTTGCAAACAACTTCCAAATTAGAAACTTCTTCTTATCTATCTTTAACCTTTAGCGCAATAGAAAGTTCTTTAATAACTTTAAATTTTAACCTTGAAGACATTATAGATGCAATTCTGTTCGGAAAACAAAACATAATTCATCCTTCTATTTTATCCCCAGTTCAATTATATAATGAACTAAGTTCCAACCAAAATATTATAGCTCAAAACTTCCCAGTCTCATTAAGCATAGAAAATATGCACACTCTCCTAGATATCTCATCAGTTTCTAGCTTTGTTAATGGATCTAAACTAGTATTCGTCATAAGAATTCCGTTAATAAACTTACAAGAATACAATCTCTATCATATTTTTGCTCTCCCTACTCCGCATGATATAAATAATCCTCATTCCTTTGCTATGATCAATCCAACTACTAGATTTCTTGCTATAACCGATGATAAATTAATGTACTCAACAATGGACTCTACGAGTGAGTGCAAAAGTGTAACAAAAGAATATTATCTGTGCAAACTAAGTGATGTGCATCCTACCGCAACAAATCCAATTTGTGAAGTGATAATCCTAACTAAACATATAAACAAATTACCAAAACCTTGTGATTATAAAGTAATAATTAGTGATATTGACGTTTGGCAAAAACTTAATAATAATAAGTGGTTATATGTACAGTCTGATCTAACTAAACTATCTGTTAAATGTAACAATACTCTTAGTGACTACGATATTGTTGGAACAGGAATCCTCAAGGTTCCTAAAGGCTGTAAGGCTTTTCATAATCTTCTACAATTTGTTGCATCTACAGAGTATGAGTCTAAACTGTATTTACCTTCTCCAAATTTTAATATTATAGAAGATGATTGCTGTTCCAAGAAAAGGATAAATAATACGATTCCATATTTAACTCCTATTAAATTATCTCACATCGATTTAGATTCCTTGCATTATGTCACACATAGATTAAATCAGTTCAGTGACGAAATAGAGAAAATAGAAAATCAACCTTACCACATTAAATATGGAAACTATTTTAGCGGAATTACAACAATCTTGTCTGTATGTGTTTTAGCTTATATGTCTTTTACTATTTATAAGAAATGTTGTAAGAAACCAAGACGAGATACAACCCAAAATGAGCCTGGTTGTTGTATAAAAATATTCAATAATTGTTATGCTAAGCCTAATACCCAAACAAATCTTCAGATTCAGAATAGAGCATTTGAAGTATCTGAAAACTCGGAAGAATCTCCCTCGAGTTTGAGGAGAAATTTACATATATATTAGAAAAAACTTATAGTAATCCATAAATAATAATTTTGTTAATTTTTTAGTAATAAATAATTTTACTAGTTCATGTTAATGTCTCATAGAAATAATGAATAAAAACTACTATTCCTTTACTAAAGTTTTACTATTTCTTTACCAGTTCTCAAAGAATAAAATATTTACCATATCTTTACCAATTCTTATAATGAAAATAATTATACTAGTTCTTTACAAGTTCATACTAGATCTTATGATCAAAATTGTTTTCTACATCTTTACTAGTTCATAGGATATTTTACTATTTCGTTACAAATTCTTAAATCATTGCTATTTCTTGACTAATTGTAATATTTCAATTCTCGTGTTACTTAATAGCTTAAGCACTAAAATATGTAATTTGTTCAACTTTTCTAATAATTGATACATAGTAATTTTAAAATTCTAGCTGTAAAATAAAACTGTATATTTTGTTAAATGTACTGTGTAAATGTTTGTAACTTCTTGGTGTCTCAATCTACTCGCATCTTTTCCTTATTTGATGCTCCGTTTTAAGGGGGGAGGTGTTACAACCCTATGCAATAGGCACTTATTGCTGAGTCAAACATCTCATTGACATAGATTTCCAAAATGTCGATCAGCAGTAATTGCCTATAAATACCAAATCTTTTTACAAATTCAGAGAGTTCTCTTGGTTATTAGCCACAGCTCTACAGCAACGGACCTGGTTTATGCCTGCCGGCTGGATTGCTCAAAACTAATACCATATCGGTCCGGTAGACCTTTGAGGTCCCGTATATTGAGACTCCAAGTCAATTATTATTCATAATAATAAAATAAAAGGTTCCTGTAAGCCAAAATTGTTTTTTTTTTTTTTAAACATATAAGTGCTCGGGACTAACAGAACAAACAACTCTTCGTATGCATGTCTTAAATCTATTTTGGTGAATTTATCCCCTCCGCTAAGTTTGGCAAACAACTCTTCAATCCGTGGCAAAGGATAATAATCTCTTTTTAGCTTAGGATTAATTGTAGTTTTGTAATCACCACAAATTCTTATATCGCCGTTTTTTTTAACTACGGGGACAATTGGTGTACCATAATCTGAATAATCTATGCGATATATGATGGAGCCATCCTTTTTTTTTTTTTGGCCAGGGGAAATCCGTTTGAGGACTAAGCCGCGACAGGCACAGAAGCCTGGGGGGATGTTCACGACCGGTGTGAGTGTGTGGGATTCGCCAGATCGGGGGTGGCACTAGCGTGCCCGGTCAGAACCGGTGCCACGCTATTGCCACTCCCCAGTTAGGGATACCCACTAAAACCCCTGGGTGATCCGTCCTGCGCCTTATGCCAGGGCTACGGGTAAATGAGCTGCCCGACTCCGCAGTGCCTGGCAGGCGTGGGCCCTCCTCACTGGGCCTCTTCCTATGCCAGGGGACGTGTCCCCCGGCTACTTCTTAATCAATTCCGTGCGTGGGGCGGTCTGTAACGCGCCCCACGGGAAGAGAGATGAGCGCGCGCGGAACACTCGCGTTCTCATCTCGACGGCATGTGCGGGTGAGTGAAAACCCCTATACCCCAAGGGGCCCCACCCGCGCCGCCCGCTTACGGCGGCCGAAGGTCGAGCTCGGACCTCTGGCGTCGGCGCGTCCTCCTTTGGCGGGAGCGAAGCAAAGACGTACCCTCACGTTCCCGTTCCGCCTCCTCGTTCGCAAACATGACGTGCTCGCAGAAGGAGGAGACGGCGTCCCATCCGGTGCGGCTCCCGACCATGGTGCGAACCACGGCCGGGAGCGAAAGGTCCATTCCGGTGAAGGCGACGAGCTCTCGGCGCTGCTCCGTCCATGCAGGACATTCCTGCAGGGTATGCAGCGCCGTATCCTCGTCGCCTGTGTCGCAGTGATGGCACCCTGACGTTGGCTCGCGGCCGAGGCGACACAGGTACCTCCCGAAGCAGCCGTGCCCCGAGAGGACCTGCGTCAGCCGGAACGTCAGGGTGCCGTGATTTCGTCTAATCCAGTTTCGCAGGACGGGCCTCACCGCCTCGATGGTGGCGGGGCCCGCGCTGGGGCGTCTGAGGCGATCTTCCCAGACTCCCACGGCGACCTAGCGGAGCTCCGACCTGCACGCCTCGATTTCGCGAGGCGCGGGTATGGTGCGCCCCCTCAGCAGACCAGGGCCTCTTTGCGCCACACATACAGTGACGCCAGGACCCTGGCTTCCAGGTCCCATGGGAGGGATCCGGCGAGTAGCGAGGCCACTTCAAAGGAGGTACGGTATCCCCTTATCGCCCTGACGGCCATTATGCGCTGTGCTTGACGCAATAGCGGAGCGTTTTTGGCCGTCAGGCGATCCGCCCATACAGGGGCCCCATAGAGGGCCATCGACCGTACGATGCCTTCGAAGAGTTTTCGGCACGTGGTGTTCGGCCCCCCGACATTGGGGAGCAAGCGCGATAGCGCACCCGCTGCCCCCTTGAGTCTGGGGAGCAGCTGCCGAAAATGTGCCGAAAAATCCCACCGGCTATCGAGGACCAATCCAAGGTATTTCATGGTCTCCCCGATTCCGATGCGGATGCCTCCTACTATAATAGCGGTGTCTGGAGGTGGACGGTTCCGAGGACCGTGGAAGAACACAGCCTCGGTCTTCTGAAGCGCCACCTCCAGTCCAAGACGCCGGATCCTGCCTACTACTAAGGACACCCCAGCCGTGTCTAGAAGGCACGCCTGCCTGTGGGTCCTCCCTCGCGCTGCGATCAGCGTATCATCCGCATAACATATGATGCTGACGCCGGGGAGGACCCTGCTGCGTAACGTCCAGTCGTATGCGATGTTCCACAGGAGGGGACCAAGAACCGACCCCTGTGGAACACCGCACACCATGGCTCACCGATTCCATTCCTCGTGGACCGGGTAAATGACGGCTCGTTCATTCAGATAGTCCCCGACTATATGGCGGAGGTAGGACGGCACCCCGAAATACCGGAGTGCCTCCATGATGCACGGCCAGGGCAAGGAATTAAAAGCGTTGGCGATGTCTAGGGACACCGCCAGTAATACCTCGCCCTGGGCAATTGCTTCCTCCGCCAGGCCTCTCAGGCGCATGACGGCGTCGATCGTGGAGCACCCTGTGCGGAAACCGAACTGGTTGTCCGCCAGGTCCGGTCCCGTCGTCGATAGGTGCTGGACGAGGCGGTCGACGATGATACGCTCGAAGAGCTTGCCGACCTCGTCCAGCAACACAACGGGCCGGTAGGCGAACGGTGAGTCCGCAGGGCGCCCCTCCTTACGCAGCAGGACCAGTTTTCCGGTCTTCCACCGTTGCGGGAACTGGCCCTGCTTCAGACATGCGCCGAAAAGCCTCATCAGTCGGGGCTCGAGGGCGTCGTAGGACAAAACCCACGCACGCCCTGGAATGCCGTCGAGGCCGGGGGCAGAGTTCTTGGCCTTTAGCCGTAGCATAGCCACCCCCAACCCTACCCGGTCCACGGTGAGCACAGGGTCTCTATCCGCACTGGGCTCCGCCTCTGGCGGGGCCATTGCAGGAGGCACGTGCTCAGCCCGTGCAGGGAACAGAGCGCCAACCACGTCACGTACAACGTTCCTGGGGAGAGACTTGGTTAGCGGGGGCGCCCAGGCACGGAGCTTGTTCCGTGCCATCTTGAAAGGACGCCCCCAAGGGTCTTGGTTTAGGCTTTCCAAGAGCTCCCCCCAGACCGCGTTCTTCGCATCGCGGATCGCGACGCGCAGGTTCTTCCTGGCGCTTCTGTACCCCTCGTACAGCTGAGCCTCTACGGCCGCTGCGTCTGCTGCGCGGCGTAGCCGTCGTCTGTGTCGGGTGTACTGGCGGTGCGCGGAATTGCACGCGCGCCTTAGCCCCTCGAGTACGGGGCTCCACCAGTACACCTTTCGGAAGGGCCGGAATCGACCCCTCCTCGGCATCGCCACATCGCAGACGCCTGTGACGAGCGACCGTAGGTTTTCTGCCTCCTGCTCAACATTTACGTCGGGAGGGTTCACCTCGGGCCCTGATGCCCAGGTGGCGACGATCAGGGCCTCTTTGAATGCTTCCCGATTCAACTTATTCAATGCCCAGCGCGGAGTCTCCTACCGGGGGCTCTCGGGACGGCGGGTCCGGATTTCGGGCGGAGACGCTGAACCGAATATATCGATGATCGGAGAGCGTCTCCACGCCCGTGACGACCCTCCAGTCCCGCACACGGCGCGCCAATTCAGGGCTGGCAAACGAGACGTCGACAAATGAGCCGCTCTGCTGGCGCACACACGTGTGTACGGAGCCCCGATTGAGAACTACGAGACCCTTTTCGATGACCCATTCTTCGAGCGCCTCGCCACGCGCGCACGTACGCGGAGATCCCCAAGCCACGGAATTTGCATTGAGGTCCCCGAGCACGAGCACGGGCCGAGGTCGGCTGCGGGCCACCACTGTGCCCACTTCCTCTATCCAACCTTCGAAATCGGCGAGCCTTCGGTTCGGGGAGAAGTAGCCCCCAAGGACCACAATCTCCCCGATAGTTGCCGCCACGTAGCCCCGTCCCTTTACCACGTCGGCTAGGGGAGGGCATGCAGCGGCGGTCCGGACGATAATAGCCACCGAGCCATCGAGATCCCCCGCCCAGTCAGAACGGGGGGGGGAGGGGGGGGACGTAGTATGGCTCGGCGACTACGGTCAGCTGGATGCCCCACTGCGCCAAACTCTGCACCAACAAGTCCTGGGCAGCGGCGCAGTGGTTCAGATTTCCCTGGACCACTAGATATGGAGCCATCCGCCTCTAGGCGTGCCAACTCCCTCTCGACCCGTGCGCGAAGCGCCAGCGGCATCGGTTTCGCTCGAACATAAACCGGTTCGTTATCTGAGAGCTGCAGTCGAATGGGCCGTTTATAAGTGCCTAATTTATCGCAAAATACTTCAGGGAATTCCTTACATAATTGGTTCGAAAATTCATCATCTGCAATTTCATTGAGGTGAATTTGTGTTATTTGCAATGCACGCATCCAATCGCGCCCCAATAAAGGCCGTGCGCCGCTCTTAATTATGTAAAGACGTAATGATTTGGCTTTTACGCGCCCCAAAACGACGTCCACCTCAATGTAACCCAATGATTTAATTCGTGAACCCGAGTAGTCACGTAAAACTAGATTATCAACTACAATATTTTTATGTGAAAACATACGAAATACGACTACCAGTGTCCACTTCAGATTCCATGATATAGTCATCAATCGTCTTTATTGGGGCGCGATTGGATGCGTGCATTGCAAATAACACATAACTTTTTATTTTACATAATAAGGGGTCGCGCTCTGTCTCCTTCGCAATATCTCTAAAGGATACAGGCAGCGTTTCTTCGACTAGATTTAAATAATCTACAGAGATTGCAGGCCGACCCTCCTGAGGTAACGGCAACCGCGATAAAGCATCGGCCGGTCCGTTGTCCGTCGATCGTACATATTCAATTTTAAAATCGTATGCGACTAAGCCCATCGCCCAACGCTGTAAACGGCTGGCGGCCGTTTGTGGGATTCCTCCCTTATCCCCAAAAATATACGTTAAAGGTTGATGGTCTATACGCAAAGTAAAATGACGTCCAAATAAATATTGGTGATGTTTCGTCACCCCGAATAAAATAGCAAGTGCTTCTTTGTCGAGCTGGCTGTAGTTACGTTCGGCATCTTTAAATTTTCTTTGATTTGATTTAACAATATATATTGGTTTACGCGACGAATATAGGCCGGCCATTGCTTAGAGCTTAAATTACATGGTTCTATTTTACCAATCGACATTTTAAATACACTTATTTGCACGATTTAACTGTAATTTTAATATTTTAATCCTCGTCGCCAATGAAACGTTAATAAAAGGCGTAAGTGAACGACTGACTGATTTATTCATAAGTACCGACACCTTAATAATATGACACGTGACTATCGTCACAGTATCGATGTCAGACTTAACTAAAACGATGACCGTTATTAATAACATTTTTCCCTCTATCTGCGGATACTTAAAAAGAAACAAAACAGAGATTTTTACAATTATTTTATTAAATTAAATCATAGAAACACATATTTTACACTTGTCAAAAGTAAACAAGCTGACACGTCCATGCTGGAGGTCTACAGTGGCCGCTTTAGGAGAATTGCTTATTGAAATTGACACAAGTCTAAATAATTAGTACACAGAAATAGTATTTTATGACACATCACTATCTTGGAACCTGTATTGATGGCTCGTTCCCATGGCCGTTTTTCATTCATTTGCCTTACAATTGGTAAAAAAAATTACATAAGCTATGGAGCTACAAGTAATGTCAAAATTCAACCGATGGTGTAAGGCAACTGAATGAATAGTAAGATATTGGAACCAGCCATTAATATAGTGTAGAAATCTGGTTCCCAATAGCACGTCGTTCATGAAGTACACAAGATTGCCAGATCGTTTAGTAACGCTCTGAGCACTGACCAAGTGAACTAATAGGCTAATTAAACTTTGGTATATGAAACATTTCTTTTAGTTCGGTGTAGGGAACCGGTTCCTAAAATAGTACATATTTCATGAACTGCAAAAGATTAGGTATCAAGTTTGTCTTACTTTACAAATAAAAGTCATGGATGGTACACATTTTTAATGTAATAGAATAATTAGAACAAAACGATTTATATTTGTGACCCATACGAAACAATAGTAACCTATGACATATTACTGTCTCACTCTTACTCGTGTATATTGTATTACATTATATGAATAAAAGAGTCGTTGCTCATCGTGTATTTTAGGGCGGTTTCTATAACTTAATTATTGTTCTGAGAGCTTAACAATCAACATAAAACGAATATTCTAAACAAAGATATTCTTAACACATTGTTAATTAACATTTTAATAGTTACACTAAATATAGCAAACGCGAGGACTTAGAAAGTCGCGGCTATATCCGGCTATAAAATGTGGGAAAGACATCGATGATATTGCGTTGTTTTTTCAATATCGATTGTCAACTATTAAAACTTCTTAATTCAATATATCAAAATTTTACAGTAGCCACAAAAATATTTGATATACGAGTAGATAAGGGCAAAACCGGGGGAAAATAATATTGTCAATAGTTTTAATTCAATATTCTGTTTATATAAATAATTCCGACCAAAATCCGATTTATTTAAAGTCGTATAGATTTTCCATGACATTAATCATACCATTGACAGTGCGTATATATATATATACTAGAGTTTACCCCGCGGCTCCGCCGGGCGTCAAACTCTAGTGCGTACCTCTTGTTTTAAGAGCACGCGTTAATACAGGATATATTGTATTGCATTTTTATGTTGGTGCTATTTGCCCTCGGAAGATTTACTTCATTTTATATCGCAAACTATCCCATCTACCGGGATGAATAGTATCTATGTCCATTTTCGGTATTCAGACAGACAGATCGAGTGAAAGTCGCATTTTTTTAAAGATTATGAATTTTTATATCTATAAACTTGATAAATGATTGGTCCCCCATATAAACTTTAATACCTTATTTCAACCCGTTCTAGTTTTATTAATATAACTAAATATTGTGTAAACTACACAAACGACCAAAACTACCAAACTTACTAAAACTACCGAAACTACCAAATTACCAACCAAAACTGCCAAATCCACCAACTAAAACTACCACAACTACCTAAACTACCATAGTTACCAAATCTACCAAAACTACCAAAACATACCAAATCTACCACAACTACCAAAACTACCACAACTACCAAAACTACCACAACTACCGAAACTACCAAAACTACCAAAACTACCGCAACTACCAAAACTACCACAACCACCACAACTAACAAAACTACTACAATTACCAAAACTACCACAACTACCAAAACTACCACAACTACCAAAACTACCACAACTATCAAAACTACCAAAACTACCACAACTATCAAAACTACCAAAACTACCACAACTACCAAAACTATCACAACTATCAAAACTACCACAACTATAAAAACTACCAAAACTACCACAACTATCAAAACTACCAAAACTATCAAAACTACCAAAACTACCACAACTATCAAAACTACCAAAACTACCACAACTACCAAAACTACCACAACTATCAAAACTACCACAACTATCAAAACTACCACAACTATCAAAACTACCAAAACTACCACAACTATCAAAACTACCAAAACTACCACAACTATCAAAACTACCAAAACTACCACAACTATCAAAACTACCAAAACTACCACAACTACCAAAACTACCACAACTATCAAAACTACCAAAACTACCACAACTATAAAAACTACCAAAACTACCACAACTCTCAAAACTACCACAACTATCAAAACTACCACAACTATCAAAACTACCGCAACTACCAAAACAACCGAATATACCAAATCGACCAACCAAAACTACCACAACTATCAAAACTACCACAACTACCAAAATAGCCAAATCTACCAGCCAAAACTACCTTAGCTATCAAATCTACAAACCAAAACTACCACAACTACCTAAACTACCACAATTACTAAATCTACCAATCAAAACTACTACAACTACCAAATCTACCGAAACTCCCAAATCTACAAAACAAAACTACCACAACTACCAAAACTACTACAGCTACCAAAACTACCAAAACTATCACGACTACCAAAACAACCGAAACTACCAAAACTACCAGCAATAACTACCGAAAATAGCAAAACTACCAACCAAAACTACCACAACTACCAAAACAACTAAACTAAACAAAACTACCTAAACGACCAAATTGACCAAAATAACCAAAATGATGAAAATAGCAAATCACAAAACCAACCAAAGCCTGTCCCACTTTTGGGATAATCTTTACATAAATCTATCCCAAAATCTATCCCATTATCCGGGATGAAAAATATTCCATGTCCACCCTCGGTATTCAAATTACATATGTACCGAGTATCAGCCAAATCGGTCCAAAAGTCTTTCCGTAAAAGGATAACAAACAGAGAGACAAATATACTTTTATCCCGAAAACTATCCCATTTTCCGGGATAAAAAGTATCCTATGTTCATTCTCGGCATCGAAAATATATATATACTGAGTTTCAGCCAAATCGGCCCAGTAGTTTTTACGTGAAAACGGAACAGACAGACAGACAGACAGACAGACAGACAGACAGACAGACAGACAGAGTTACTTTCGCATTTATAATATTAATAGGGATGTATATATATATATATAACACGGCACAGCTCTAGTCCATAATTAATTTATAGCAGCGGCTGCCATGAGTCATAGTATATGCTATAATGGAAGATAGAGACAAGGAGAATAATCTTTTATAGGCCTAAAATTAGACTACTGCCGGTGGTGAGTATACTAGTGAAAAAATCGACGACCTTAATTTTTTATCTGACCCCCTGGACAAGTGGCATTAGCGCTAAACGAATCGAAATAATAGAATAGAAAATGTATGGGAATGACATGTCGTGGTGCTAAGGATTATATCATTCCCAATTCCCAACACCACTTGTCTAGATGGGCTGGACAGACATGAGCATCGCATTGAAAACGGTGTAGTGGCGGCGTGACAATTTCAGACTTTTAAGTCGTCGTCATCATCATCATCATCTTAGCGTTAAATCCCGGTAGCGTTCAGGGCGTCTGCCTCCAAGCTCAGGGTCCACTTTCCTACTTTTTCTTCTACACTTCGCACGGTCTTCGGCATCCCTTGTACCGAGACTATTGGTACGCATGTCATACTTCACGACGTCAAGCCAGCATTTCTTGGGCTTAGTATTGAAGCAATAATTTGTTGATTTGTTCCATTTGTTCTGTATTAAGCTTACAATTTAACTAATGGTTTTAGAGAGGTCAGTCATTTTTAAAGCTATATATATAAAAGAAAGTCGTGTTAGTTACACCATTTATAACTCAAGAAGATTTTTGTGTTTTTGGAATTGTCTTCGTCCGGAATAGGATAATAAGTATTATCCGTGCAGGAACGGAGAAAGAATACAATTTCCTGCGGCCTGGCGGCCTGTCGTAAGAGGCGACTAAACAACCCACAGCCAGGTGGGAGGGTATTTGCTCGACTGGATGGCGACCACCCCTGGTCTAGAGTATGCCGCCATAACAACCTTGTGTTGTGTTCCGGCATTAGTGACCAGGTTCCAGTCTCCTTTAAGAGAGCAGCAGCGCATTTGTAGCAACGTTGGTGTTGCAAATGTCCATAGGCGATGGTAACCGCTTTCCATCAAGTGGGCCGTCTGCCTGTCTGCTGAACTCCTGCAATAAAAAAAAAAATAAAAAAAATATGATATTCATCATTAAAAAAACATCAGCCACAACATCAGTCTAGCCATCTATTTGTTATGATCTTTCCCGGCCGATTTCGGCAATGGTGACTGCATTTAAACTCGTTTTCTTTTGTCTGATTTAGGTGAATTATTTTTGTGTTAAGTGGGTCCTGGGATGGTTTAAATTCAAATTTGAACCAGGTAGATGGCGCTGCAATCGGTTTCCAGGGTTTAGGTGAAATTATTTTTGTGTGTGTTCAAGTGGATGCCGGGATGGTCTAGATTCTCGTTTGGACCCAGTAGGTGGCGCTGAACACCTCTTTAACAGTGGGACTAGTGGGTGTCTAGAATTTTATTTTTATAGGTTTTTATTTAACTTGCAATGGTACATCCATTTTTCCAGTTTTTCCAGTTTGGGTGGAATCTTGCAAGTTAAATTTGACCAATTTCCCGGTTTCCGATTGACCTGAAATTTTGCACGCATATGTATATCGCGTGACGGTGCAATAATATGGTACCATGGAGCTAATCTGATGATGTAGTCGGAAGGTGGCCATAGGTACTCCTGTACTAAACAAGATAGATCCGTCGCGTTTGGGCTCGTTTAACTTGTCTTGGCTAGCACTCTGCTGCTACATGATATCCAGGATCTCAAAAGCTTGTATTTAAAAACCAGAAAGAAAGAAAGAAAAACTTTATTTGAAGAAATTGCGACGCAATTACATTCCTTATACATTTTTATACACATAGCATATTTTGAGAATTTGTACGCCGCATTTTCAGCAAACAAGGTTTGCACTCAGCATATTGCTGTGTCGGAATAATATCCGACACAACGCTGATTTTCAGTGCAAACCTTCCTTTAGGTGTAAGACCAAAATGACCCAGTTTTGTTAATTAAATAATAAATGAGAATAATAATTAATAAAAACTAATTCTACTTATATAATATTTAAATTGTAAAAAAACAAATAAATAAATTTTAATAAAAAACCAACAATAAATACGTTGCTACAAAATTAAAATAAATACTCGTGTATCAACTTGTATCGAATCATTTATTCGAATACAATTCGCTAATGCTTGCCGAGTATTAATTACCACATTCCGTGTGCCACGTCACTGGCATGAGGCAACAAATGACATTTTACTTCATAACCTATAAAATACTGATTGTGTTATTTTACTGTTAAGATATGAAATGTTTAATATATATTATTTTCACTGTATATATAGGCTGTGCACAAGACTGACTCGCGTTACAAGTAAGTTGTCAGACAGTGATATGTGTTTACTGCATATGAGTTTCTTGTTTATTGAAAGTAAAAATATAAATTGCAATTTTCAGAAGGATAATTGGAGTGATTTTGTGTGAGAACTACTAATCCACATTTGCTACATTTGCACTTCAATTTCGGTGTCTGTGTATGTCATTATATTTGGATTCATATCATATAGGTGAGATAGTAACTGAATTACATTATAATTATTTAAAGTCTTATCAGTGAATATGTATGATCTTCTTTTTGTAATGTGAGAAGATGTGTTTTATAGTGGAATTTGAATGAATTTATTGTTTTTAGGTCTCTAATTGGTGGAGGAATATCGTTCCAGCAATGAGTGGCAGCATATTTGAAACAGCCTCTGAAAGCAGCTGTCTTGTGCTTCGCTGTTATTAAAGGTTTCATAACAGACCGCATAGTACAATGGTGTGACCTATCCCATCTCCAGTCCATCTTATTGTACAGATATTTAGGGTACTGTGAGGAAATTACACCAAACAGCATACAAGCCAAGTGTAACTTCCTCCTAGCTACCATATTTAACACATTATTTTTATTTAAATATGGAGTAACATGGTTTCTTTTTGGTATATCGTAACAGTAACGGGCACATGCATTTTGTATACGCTGTATTAGACGCTCTGTTCGTGATAATAGGCAGGGCCCATATACTGTGTCACAATAATTTAATTTAGACAGCACCAGACTCTCTATTAATCTTTTTCTTACTTCTACATTTATGTAAGCCCTAATTGTATATAATATTTTTAGCCTATAAAAACAATTATTCATAATATTATTGATATACTTTTCAAAACGCAGTTCTGAGTCAATAGTGAGACCTAGGCTACATGCAGTATCAACCATTTCAATTTGTTCATTTTGAATTTTGATTATGGGACTACCATTTTTTATTGTACTAACTTGTTGGCGACTACCTAGTATCATAAATTTAGATTTTGTTGGGTTTAATACCAGCGAGTTAGTTTCAGACCATTGTACAAGTCTTTCTAGGTCACTATTAATTTCACAAACAGCTTTGTATGTTTCACTCGGTATAAAATGTTTATAAAGTTGAATATCATCAGCATACATATGATACCTACAATGCTGAAAACAGTTGACAACATCTGCTGTGTAAATTATAAATAATAGTGGACCTAAAATAGATCCTTGAGGGACTCCTCTAGTTAGATGTAAGGGATCTGATGCCGCAAATGTTCCATCTGCTTTTTTTATTTCAACTTTTTGCTTCCTTTCTGTTAGATAGCTACGGAACCAAAGAACAGTTTCATTTGTAAATCCATAATATGATAGCTTGGACAGAAGTAAATTTGTGTTAATTGCATCAAAAGCCCGTGAGTAGTCTAGCAGAACAAGTACCGTACCCTGCCCTTGATCACGTGCTTCAGTAATGTTTCCTACCACATCACATAAAGCAGTTGCTGTGCCACATCCCTTCCTGAACCCAGATTGAAGATCAGGTAATATATTATTTATTTCTAAGTATTCAACAACCTGTAAGTAGACCACCTTTTCCAGAACTTTGGAAAGACATGGTAATATGCTTACAGGACGCAGATCCTTGTAACTGACCGGATTATTCTTTTTGGGGATTGGACGTACGACAGCCTGTCGCCATAGACAAGGAAATTTGTTTGCTGTAATAGATTTGTTTATAATATTAGTTATTAATTTAAGGGAAGTTGGCAGTGTTAATTTAATCATTTCGAGACTTATTCCATCTATTCCAATTGCGTTTGATTTAAGTGAATTAATAATTTTTAGTATTTTATCCTCAGAAACTGTTTGTAAAGAGAAGCTTGTTTGACCATACTTCTGATTATCAAAATGTATAAACTTCTCGATGCTCACAGTGTTTTCTCCAGGTACTTCCAGAAAAGCTTCATTCATGCCACCTGGGTCATTAAAATGGACCGGGAGTATCTTTTCTGTATGTGATTGAAGTATATTTGATTTTAAATTTTTCCAAAGTACTTTAGCATTGTTTATATTATTATTTATGTGTTGTGTAAAATATCCTTTTTTTTCATTATGTAGTGCCTCTGCCGACAAATGCTTAAGATCTAAATAATATTGTTTGTGACTTTCTATTTTGGTTTTATTATATCTACTCTTAGCTTTATCTCTAAGTTTAAACATCAATTTTATATTATCTGTAATCCATGGAGTTGGAGGTGTTCTAAATACTTTACTCTTCATTGGGGCATGCAAGTCAAATAAAGTGACAATATAGGACGTTAGTGTGTATACCTTAACATCTAAATCAACTTCGTCACATATATATTGCCAAGGTAATAATTGCAAATCTCGGTTAAATAGGTCCGGTATTATATTTTTAAAAGCCCGATATGTTACCAAACGTGGTGTAGGTTTATGTTTTTTAATATTAGTCTCACACGTTATAAAACAGTGGTGGTTAAGCTCACTTATATGATCCACCTCTGTTGTGTATGAAGTAATGTCTGTGCAAATTATGTCTATTAAAGAGGAACTTAGACTTGTATAGTGTGTAGATGTATCAACTATTTGTTGCAAATTAAAGTGGTTGAAAAATTCCTGAAGTCTTTTAGAGTTAAAGCTATCCTTTTCTAACAAATTTACATTGAAGTCCCCTAATATTATTATATTATTGTAAGGTGCCAGCGCAACCGCGCTCTCACTTATTCCATTAAGAAACCTTTCCAGGTCAAACCACGGTGGTCGATATGCAGTACCTATCAAGATGTTTTTACCATTTAATTTTAAGGACATCCAGAGTTGTTCAACGTCTGGATGTTCCGGATGTGTTCTCATTCTTGTATGTATTTCATTTTTAATATAAAAACCAACTCCTCCTCCTCTGCCCCCGCATATAGATTGCGGACGCGGTATGTGTCTAAGTCGATATCCTGGAACATAAGGCGCTCGACCCTCCTCTCCTGGACGCAACCAGGTCTCATTTATTGCCATGATATCGACAGAATGTTTATTCATAGCGAGTATAAACTCATCATGATTTGTCCCAAGAGATCCTGCATTTAATAATCCAAACTTTATATTTTTGTTTGAAATCATTTATATATGTAACAAAGAGAATATAAATAAATATAAAGTTTCCAATAGATATAGTTATGAAGTGTATTAAATACATTTAAATATATAGTGTCTGAGTTATATAACTTGAATATATTATTGCGTGAACAGTAGCTTATAGATATCTTAAAAAACATTATTATATATAAGTATCCAATACATTTTATAAGTATATTAGTTAAAACTGGTTTTAATATATATGAATTATATAAGTATAGGTATATTTTGTGATTAGTAGATATAACATACATAATATAGGTATTTGCTTGGTGTTGACCAATCAACAGTATGAGATATTTTTCTGGGCGGCGTATAAATTTCAAAATTAATAAAAACAAAAAAACATACAATGGTTGATAACGAAAATCATTGCGTAGAAACCATAATAGGACCAATATTGTTGATAACATCGTTTTCGACCCGAATTCGAACCACCGGATCACCCTGCTTACGACGTGCAAGGATACGGCCGCGTTTCGTCCAGACAAACTGCCACCCGTACTGCCGTCCTGCATCGCGTGCCAGGCGAAATAACTGCCGATTAGTTCTCGTTAAACGTTCATTAATGTAAAAGCGCTGTACCTTTCCGGCTATAATGTCACCTGTGTCTGCGTTACGCCGGACTCTGGCGCTGTGTAACAGCTCGTCCCGGACCTCACGTCGTGTCATGCGCACTACGAGAGCGCGAGAGCGCGGCTCCGTGGATCCTTCAGGGTTTGTTGCGTTGAGGAAATATTAAAATAGTATACATATTGTTTACGACTCAACCAACGTATTACTAGAGTGCGCGACGCGCGCAAGAGGCGGCTGCGGGCCCTTGTCTAATCTGGACAAACATTTTTTTAACATGACAACATATCGTTTTCCTTGTCTCTATATTCTATAGATTATATAAAACATTTATTACTATTTACGAATACTTACAATAAAGTAACCACATATGCTCTAATAGATGACAATATTTCTCTATACTAAATATTTAATTATCAGGGGTTCAACAGTCATTCTTGTTTATACACTAGTACACAAACTACTATGGATACTACGTATGCTAAGTAATAGATAACTCACAGAACGCACAACTACGGCCGCGTTCCGCTACACTCACAAACGCTCAAAATACTTATTTAGCCGTTCCACATGACCATGGTCGTTACGACCGCGACATAATTTTTGCTCACGCCGAGCTCACAACCACCTATCTCAAGTAGTGGGTCGAAGTGGACATTGAAAAATTTGGCACAATTTTTAAAACTTAAAGATAACTGAAAAATCACTGAGAATTCGAAAAGATACATACAGACTAATCAGATTTGATTAAATTTCGGCGTTTTGTGCTTCTAGAAGCTATTCCAATTACCATATATAGGATTAGTTTTGTGATAAAAATGGAATACATTTATTTTGAAATTATAATATTTTCTTGTTTTCGCGACTTGTATCTTATACTAATATATAATCTTATACTAATACATAAAGCTGAAAAGTTGGTTTGTTTAAACGCGCTAATCTCAGGAACTACTGATCTGATTTGAAAAATTCTTTCAGTGTTGGATAGCCCATTTATCGAGGAAGGCTATAGGCTATATATCATCACGCTAAGACCAATAGGAGCGGAGCAGCAATGAAAAATATTTCAAAATCGGGGGGCTTTGAAAACAAATTCCACGCGGATGGCGTCTCGGGCACAACTAGTACATAATAAAACTAAATTTTAACGGTTTTAAGCGTGGTAATTTATTTAATCTTTATTTCGGCCGCTTTTCAGTGGCCGTGATCACGGACGACAGTTTTTTTTTATATATAAATTTACAATTATTTTTAATATAAATTGATGTAATCCGAAATTGTTTGTAATTTTTATATACGATTCGAATACGGATTCGAATTTTTATTTCGGATATCGAATAGTTTCAATACAATTAAACTACACAAAATCCCTGCAATAGTGTTATATATAACGCCATCTATGTCAGGCAGTGAGTCCATGGGTTCTCTTTAACCTAAATCTAGTTCGCTATCTCACTCGCACATTACTACATTTTCGAAGACAGAATAATTCACTTACGACCAACCTGTATTACACAAATCAATAAAACTAAAAATCGCAAGCTTAATAAAACAAATCTATATAATAAAAAAAAACTGCAGTCGAAGTACCCCGTTAGGAACAAATTTCCTTACATTAAAAAGAAAAATGTTCATTTGCTGAAAAATTAAATATCAATTAGAAAGTCCAAAAAACATGTCAACGTGCGCGATGACAGCGCCCGAATAAGGGCGATTACAAGACCTTCCAATTTCAAAACACCGCATCTTACACTGATATTATTGTATTTTAGATCTATTTCGTTGCATTAAAATTTGAAATTGTTTAGTCAAAATTACGTTAAAGATGTGGTCTGGAGGAGGTACAACGATTTTACCTTACGTGACGATCTCTGCCAGTTCACTCTTGTAAGCCGCGTAAAAGAACTTCTTCCCAAAAATAGCAATTGATTTCTATATATATTAATATGTAATATATAACATAACAACCTTGAGTTGTGTTCCGGCATTAGTGACCAGGTTCCAGTCTCCCTTAAGAGAGCAGCAGCGTATTTGTAGCACTTTTGGTGTTGCAAATGTCCATAGGCGATGGTAACTGCTTTCCATCAAGTGGGCCGTCTGCCTGTCTGCTGAACTCATGTAATAAAAAATATATAATATATATAATTTGGTCGAAATTCATGTAATACAGATTTGCCGTAAGTAAATTCTGTCAACCTATAAATATTTTTAAAACAATTTACTCTTGTTTATGGTTGTTATTTACTCTATGTTAGCCAAATGAAATGTAACACCGCTTCGTAACATGTGGCTTGAAGAGAAGAAGCAGCACAAGAAAATTATTTGTGATATGTAATATATATTCTTGAAAACTTAAGAAAATACTGAATCTGTCAATTTCTATCTTTAAAAATCTGGTAACGCACGAACGATATAGGGCGCGTTCCTCTCGAAGCTAACAACGTCCAAAATGCTCCTTCAGCCGTTTCACATAGCGACCATATCGTTATGGTCGTTGCAAAAACGTCAATAATGACGTCGTGACTTTCGCCCACGCAGCCTTTGCAACTACCTATGTCAAGAGGTGGGTTGAATAACCCGTTCCACTTAAGTTTACAATTGTAACGCCCACAAACAAGTGGAACGGGTAAAATCGCGGTCATGAGCGTGGTTTTGAAGGCCTCAAGTGGAATGTAGCCATAATGAACTCCATTTAGACAAATGCTACTTAACTTAAAAAGGTATTCTCTATTTCAAAATGGACGGTATGGATGACAAATGACAGATGACATTGATTGATTTGGTAAGTCTAGAGATGTGACGTTCTGCATATCGTGAGTTGATATTCAATTATTTCTGAGTATTAGTAATAATCGATCTATTAACTGCATCTGCATCATAAGAAAAATCTCTCCCCATAACTTTTTAAGACGACTTACCTTTTTATTACAAGCTTTTATTTAACTTTCAATGGATGGTATGTAAATTCGGGTGGAATCTTGCAAGTTAAATTTGACCAACTTCCCGGTTTCCGATTGAGCTGAAATTTTGCACGCATATGTATATCGCGTGTAAGCAATAATATGGTACCATGGAGCTGATCTGATGATGGAGTCGGAAGGTGGCCATAGGAACTCCTGTACTAAACAAGATAGACCCGTCGTGTTTGGGCTCGTTTCACTTGTCTTGGCTAGCACTCTGCGGCTACATAATATCCAGGATCTCAAAAGCTTTTTTAAAAACCTTTTTAAGAAAGCTTATTTATTTATCAAATCTTTTTCTGTCTGAATGAAAAGATAGATAGATCTAACCTGTTTAGTCAAAATTTGTATGTAATTTATAGGTGAAATATTGCTACAAGTCACATTCTATGAGATGTCAGCCATACCGTCATATTTGAAGTAGATAATTTTTTTTTTAAATTTAGGTAGCTGTGGACGGCCCTTCATCATTTTGAGATGGCCGATAGTTCTTGACGCCTTCCATCCGCAGCTTCCTACGTTCGGACGGAGTAAGGCCTTTCGCCTTCCACAAGATATGATTTTTTTTGCTCAGGTCCGGGACGTAGGTTGTTACATTATCCTGTAAAAGTAAAACGTATGTTAAGAATCGAATTGATATGTAATAAAACTACGTTCTAACGGTTTTAAGCGCAGTATTTGAGTTTTTAGTATTCCAACGTTTCGGTCGTGACCACGGAAGACAAAGATGTCCAGCGTCAATGTTAAATAATAAAGATGATGTTAAAGTTATTATTTAGCCTTCAACTGGTTTATTTTAGTTATTTAGTTTTAGTTTTTATTTACTCTATGGGAGCTTAATCTAATTTACCACCGCTTCGCAGACTGTTGTGGCTTGAAGAGAAGAAACGGCTTAAGAAATTCTTCAGCATCATGCCTAGTTCTTCCATTTTTCTCTCTCGTTTCTCCTTATCCCAATTATTTGGGGTCGGCGGAATATGTCTTTTTCTTCCACACTCCTCTATTCTGTCTCGTTAAATTCTCTCACTCTACAAATCATCGTATCATCCTTCAGACAATCCATCCATTTCTTTTTTTGCTCTACCTTTACATTTGTACCCATACATCTTGTAGCTCTAATAATTTTATATAATATTAAAATGACAATGGGTGGGAGGTAAAATAAAAATAACAATACTCATCGACATTTAACATCTTTGTCTTTCGTGATCACGGCTACTGTTGGTATAATTTCACACCCTAGCCTGTTTTAATACATAAAGAAAACATATAACACTATTAGCCCGGGGAGCTGCGTTCGCCCCCCTCCCCTTGTCCGCTATGTGTCTTTGTGCTATGGACAATCTGTTAATGCGAAATAAAGTATTCATAGAATTCTTAATGGTTTGACTGGTGCCTTCCCATAATTCTATTTATGTGCTACTGAAAACTGGCTGAAACGTATAATAAAACCCAAATACAATACCGCGCTCAAATCCGTCAGAACGTAGTTTTGTTATGTTTACTAGTTGCATTAACTTAAGAAAATACTATCGAATTAATCGATCAACAAGGCACATCACTATTATACAAGATTTTTTTTATATTCTTCCTGGCTACGTTCCATTAGAGACTCATAACGACCACGTACACGACCGCGATTTTTCCCGTTCCACTTGCTTGCCGGCGTTACAATCGTAAACCCAAGTGGAACGGTTATTCGACCCACCTCTTGATATGGGTCGTTGTGTGATCGAAAATGATGACGTCATTGGTGACTTTTGGCCACGACCATAACGACCGCGGTCGCTTTATGGAACGGCTAACGGAGCATTTTGGGCGTTGTGAGTTACTAGTGGAACGCCCTGCCTAAAGGTTTAGCCACAACTTTGCTATGTCGCCTTAATATTTAACAATCAATTTATATTATTGATGTCTTAGGGAGGGCGCTTGCCACCGCTAACGTGCCGGCTTTATTGGAGCCGAACGGTATTACACGTGACGATGGTAAGCGTCCTGATGGAATAACCCTAATTCCTTGGCAGCATGGCAAGCCTTTGGTGTGGGATGCGACTTGCGCAGACAAGGTGGCCGCATCCCATTTACCAAACACGTCTAGATCAGCCGGTTCGGCGGCGGAAACAGCTGAATCACTCAAGCGGCGCAAATATGCAAGCCTCAGTGAGAGTTACATGTTTGTGCCGTTTGCTGTCGAGACGCTTGGACCGTGGGGTACTGAGGCCATGAGCCTCTACCAAAATCTATCGAAACGACTCATTGACTCTTCAGGTGATCAGAGGGCTGGTGCTTACCTCGGCCAACGGATCAGTATGGCGATCCAGGGAGGGAACGTAGCCAGCCTTCTGGGCACCTTACCCATAGAAGACGGTGATCTAGGCTCAGTATTCTACTTATAGTCTTGAGGGACTATGGGTAGGATACAATACAAATAAGTTAAGTTTTCTTGCATTGTATTCGATTACATATATAAATATAATCTTAATATATATAAATTAAATATATAATAATAATATAATATAAATTACGTGTCACGTTGTTTGTCCGCGATGGACTCCTAAACTACTTGACCAATTTTAATCAAATTTGCACACCGTGTGCAGTTTGATTCGACTTGAAAGATAGAATAGCTTACATTTGGACCCGGTAGGTGGCGGTGGAATTGGGTTCTAAATTTTATATCTTCAGGGCAGAACAATGTCTGCCGGGACAGCTAGTAGTAATATATATATATACAAAATAATCTAAATAAATATATTTGTTAACATTTATATTATATGTGTGAATTAGATGGCGTGTGGAAGATGTTTATAATTTCTTCTTGGCAGTCTGATAAGGGCTCTGCCAAAATTTGGAAATCGGTAAAAAAATTCGAACCATTTATAGATTATGGGACAAGCTTTTCTTTTCGGTTTTATTCTCACTTTAAAGTGGGAAGCACTGCAATACTTTGTGTCCCAGGAATCCCGCGGGAATCACAAGTCAAGTGTGGACGAAGTCCCGGGCATATCCTAGTAAAAGGAAAGCAATAACAGCCCATAAATGTCCCACTGCTGGGCTCGGGCCTCCCACAATAGTGGAACGGACAGTATACCCGCCACGCTTGTCCAAGGCGGCTTGGCAGGTTTGACACGTCGGTTATCTCGATGTGCAGGTTGCATCGCGATGTTTTCCTTCAGCGTTATTAGCACGTGGTAATTGTAACAATATGCACATTAGGTCAGAAAATTGCCTAAGTTGTGCATGCGTTCCGGTCAGGATCGAACCCGCGCCCTTTGAGTTTGGGACGCGTGCGCTAGCCATCGCGATACCACGATCTCCTAGTAATTTCATAAAAATAACATTTTGAAGTTGGTGCAAAGTGAAACATAAAAAATGTCTATAATTTGCAATTTCTTAAATGTTTCTTTTCGTATATTGTACTTAGCACCAACTTCAAAATTAACTTATTCATTACATTTTTAGTTTATTTTTCATTTGATTTTGTATTTTTTTTTCAGTTTTTTAGTTACACAAATAAAATAAAAATCTATAACATTATAAATTTCTAAACACGTGTCTGTACATTGAAGTTATATAAAAAAAATCCAACTGGAATAGACTTTTTTTTTTTTTTTTGAGGCGAGGGAAAATGCTTAACCGATTTACGCACAAACTGGGTCGTTGCTAGGGGAACGACACGCGTCGGTCGGGGGCGATAACACTGCAGCAATAGTATGCTCTTGGCAGTGCTCCGTCCGCGATCGACGTCACAGAATAGTGTGGAAGACTCCGAGCTTTGCTACACGAGCGAGCAACCCCAATACCCACTAAAAACCCCCTCCTCCCTGACGACCCTGCGCTTTGTATGTGTTGGAAAGGCTGAGATTTAGAACATAGTTACGCCCAGCCGATCCAGCGCAATAAAGTGCCTGGAGTGTGCCCTGGGAGAACACACCCCACTTCGTTGTGCGGGGGTAGAAGGTCCTTTGCTCTCCTAGCAAGCTAAAGGCCCCCCGCGGTAAACGGAACCTAACTCAGGGAGGGAAGTAATGCGCGTACCTGCCTCTCCGGGTGCCAGCTAAAGGCCGGCGACCTCGAGAAGACGCATTGGCACGCGCTGCAGGACTTCTCTCCCTGTCTCGTTCTGCGGCCTCCTTGAGTGACATTACTGTCTCGCAAAAAGTAACCGCTGCCCCCCAATTGTCGCTGCTCTGCAGCATGGCCTTGACCAAGTCGCAGAGCGAGTCGACTGGACCTACGTGCGTCTCAAGTTCGAAACGCTGCGGCGCCCATGCGGCGCACTCGACAAGCGTGTGTAACGCCGTGTCGGGCGCGCCGCACTGGCGGCAATCCGGGGAAGGCAAGCAGCCCACAATGCGACACAGATACTTATCGAAACATCCGTGTCCGGTAAGTATCTGTGTCGTCCTGAAGGTCAGGGTGCCGCTGGTGCGGTTGACCCATTCCATCAGCTGTGGCCTGATTGCATCCACCGTGAACTGGAATAGACTATATTAACGACGGAGAACACGATGCAACTTTTTTTAGATTTCTTGTATGTTTGTTCGGGATTTACGTAAAAACTACAGGTAGTTTTCGATGCGGTTTTCGCTGATCGACAGCAAATTCGTACACTTAAAATCTACGCGACTTTCTATCCTGGGTAACCCGCGATAATTTTCTGGGAATGACTTAAAATGGCCAAATTAAAAAAAAATCGAATTCCAATCTGATTTTTTCACTGAGAGAGAGAGAGAACACTTTATTGCACACCAAAATATACAATTATAAAAACAGACCATATTTACAATACTTTCTAAGCAATACAATAAGGAGCCTTGTCGCTCAAAGCGATCTCTTCCAGGCAACCTAAATGAAAGAAATTGAATCAGGCGAAATAGGTTTTTTTTATTGCAGGAGATCAGCAGACAGGCAGACGGCCCACTTGATGGAAAGCGGTTACTATCGCCTATAGACATTTGCAACACCAAAGTTGCTACAAATGCGCTGCTGCTCTCTTAAGGGAGACTGGAACCTGGTCACTAATGCCGGAACACAACTCAAGGTTGTTATGGCGACATACTTTAGACCAGGGGTGGTAGCCATCCAGTCGGGCAAATGCCCTACCACCTGGCTGTGGGTTGTTAAGTCGCCTCTTACGACAGGCCGCCCCAACGCAGGAAATTGTATTCTTTCTCCGTTCCTGCACGGATAGAAATAGGTGGTGCAGATTGATAGCAAATTGTGATTCTTATCCCGGGAATCCCGCGGGAGTTTTCCCAGGAGCGGTTATAAGTTTTTCGGATGCATAAAAATTAACTTATTCCGACAAGTTTTCCACTAAAACAATAGGTGACATTATTTTTTTTAAATTCTGCTATACTTCGTGTCTCGCGAACCCACGGAAACTTCAAGTCAAGCGTGGACGAAGTCACGGCCATATCCTAGTATTAAATATGAAACATATTGTATGTGCCTATAATATTTGAGGGTAGCTCTCCATTTCCCTGGAATCCACTCACCAAATCCTGACTTGGTGACGATGGGACCACCTCAGAAGTATATATGTATATTCTTTTGATAAAAAAAATTAAAATCAGTCCACAATTGATGGAGGAATCGAGTAATAATTGATATATGTATCAATTTTGTATTATATATTATATATAAAATAATACCAGCCCAAATGTCCCACTGCTGGGCTCGGGCCTCCCATTATAGGGGTACGGACAGTATACCCGCCACGCTCGTCCAAGGCGGCTTGGGAGGTTTGACACATCGGTTATCTCGATGTGTAGGTTGCATCACGATGTTTTCCTTCACCTTGTTAGCAACAATATGCACTTTAGATCACAAAATTGGCTAAGCGGTGCCTGCGATCCGGCCAGGATTGTACCCGCGCCCTTTGAGTTTGAGCCGCGTGGCTAGCGAGCCATTACGCTACCACGATTATTATTTATATATTAACCCTTTTGAGGGTACAAAGTAAATAAATATTATTTTTGTCCAAAGCTGCCATCAGAATTGCCGCGCCAAAACCAAGAGAATTATATCGTCTCTTTTACTCTATTACAAATTCTATGTAGTTAGAGGGAGAAAGCATCAGTTCAACGTTCATTTCAAATATCTGTATTTGACCACAAATTTGTGGTGCTTCCCAATTAGCCGTGTGTGACACTCACGATTTGTGGTGGTTCCGTCTTAAAAAAAGTTAAAGAATATTGTATGTTTCCTAAAAAAATTAAATAGAAAATCACTGACATTATCCCAATTCTCTTCAGTGGGCAAGACGGGCGGTGCTGGCAACACCGTAACTGCAGTGGTCTCATAAGGTTCCATCACATACATCTTGGTGTCCAACATATACCTCTTCGGGCACTCCAACAAGTGGAACTAAAAACAAAGATTGATATTTATTATTTAACATCACATCACCAAGAGATGGGAAAAGGCAAAGAGGACGACAATATAAGAGATGGGAGGACAATTTCTAACACAGCAGGGACATTGTGGCCCAGAACCTGTAAAGACTGAAAGAAATGGGGATCAAATAGCTTGAGGGAGGCCTTTGTTGAAGGACAAGCTGAGAAGGAGGCAAAATTAGATACCAATTACCGGACTAATTAAACTAATTTATATGTAACTATTTTGTTAGTAATATATATTTTAAATAAATGGCGAAGACGGGCGGCAGAGGGTGCGTGTTAGGTTAATCTAATGTTCGGTACATTATATTGTTGTACCTTCTTAAAATTTTAATGTGTTGGATAAAAACATGGAACAATAACAAAGTAAGTGTTTAAACAAACATCTGATACTCAAGCTTAATTACATTATTTCCACCTTTGTTATTAATCCAAGTCTGTATCCGTACCCGCTAAAATTTAAAAAGAATATGACGGTCAGTTCTTTTTTCACGACTATAAAAGCGGAAGGTTCGGCCGGCGTGGAGCATTAAACTACGTATCCGGGAAGTCAGGGAACAACGTTGGGACAGAACGTTGAGGGATATCGAACCAACTCACCAGGCGTACTGGAAGCTGGCTAGAGCTCTCAAATCAGACACCCTTACTGTCATACCCGCGCTAGAAAGAGCCGACAACACCGAGGCGTTCGATGACGAGGAGAAAGCCGAGTGCCTTGCTCAGAGTCTAGAGCTTCAATGCTCCCCCACTACGCAAAACGTCGACCAGTCACACCTGACGGAGGTGGACTCCGAGGTCGAACGTAGATCCTCCTTACCAGCGGAAACCACACTCGACCCGGTCACGGTCGAAGAAGTGCAAGATTTGATCAAGTCTCTCAAACCGCGAAAGGCCCCAGGGACCGATGGCATCAACAATCGCGTTTTAAAACTCCTACCCGCCCATCTAATTATAATCCTGGTGAGCATCTTTAATGCCGCCATAACAAACTGCTCCTTCCCCGCGATCTGGAAGGAGGCAGATGTCATTGGTATTCAGAAGCCGGGAAAACCGGCTAATAAACCGTCCAGCTACCGTCCAATAAGCCTACTGAGCGCAGTCAGCAAGCTTTACGAGAGAGTCATCCTCTCACGACTTAGAGATTTTGCCTTCAGCAAACATCTATTACCCGATGAGCAATTTGGCTTCCGTGCTAGACACTCATGCGTGCAACAGGTGCACCGCATCACGGAGCACATACTATCTCACTTTGCCCATCGCCCCCGCCCTATAGGAACAGCCGCACTGTTCCTAGACGTAGCAAAAGCTTTCGACAAGGTCTGGCACAACGGCTTGATTTACAAGTTGTACCAGTTCGGTATGCCAGACAGACTCGTGCTCATCTTGTGAGACTTCCTCCTAGGCCGAAGCTTCCGTTTTCGAGTGGAGGGAACGCGCTCGTCCCCTCACCCACTCACAGCCGGTGTACCACAGGGCTCGGCCCTGTCCCCACTACTTTTCACGCTGTACACCAGCGACATCCCAAAAACTCCAGATGTGGAGTTAGCCCTCTTCGCGGATGACACCGCACTCTATACATCAGATCACAACCGACAAATGGCTTGCGTCCGGCTGCAGGCAGCTGTCACAGAGCTAGGCGAATGGTTTCGCAAATGGAGGATAGAGGTAAACCCGGAGAAAAGCGCAGCAATGTTCTTTTCCCCGGGCACGCTTCGCTCCCCCAAACGCGCTTGCCTTCGCCTAAAAACCATTTCGCTCTACGAACAACAAATTCCCTGGGAAAAGTACACCAAATACCTGGGTGTCACCCTAGATCGGAACTTGCGCTTCAACGAGCATATCACTATAATCCGAAATAGAGCGCGATTTGTGATGGGTCGTTTAGCACCCATGATAGACAAATGAAGCAAAATGTCCCTCAGACACAAGCTTACTTTGTATAAAACATGCATCCGCCCGATCATGACATACGCGAGTGTGGTATTCGGCCATGCCAAGCCTGCCCTTTTAGATAAATTGCAAATCGTGCAGAACAAATTCATGCGCAGAGCCGTCGGTGCTCCCCTCTATATGCGTAACGTCGACCTCCACCGCGATCTGGAGCTTCCCTCCATCAAAAACTACATTACGTCGCTCTCGCGTAAGTATTTCGATCTCGCGCCGCGCCATCGAAACCCACTCGTAGTGTCCGCGTCCGATTATAAGCCTCGGCGAAAGGCTCTCGTGCGACGACCGCGTAACGTCCTCACGGACAGGGTCGACGTTATCACAAAACGGCTGGCCCGGATCAGCCCGCCCGCGGTTAGGACGGCAGGCTGGCAGGCACGGACAGACAGACACAGACGGCGGCGTCTCAGGCGCCGCCAATCAAGATCTCTCCACGTCCCTGCGAGGGACGCTAGGAGACATAGCCCCCCCACAGGATAGACTAGGCGTGTTGCTGGGAAGTTTCTTTCGCCGTTTCTTCTCTCCCAGCCATAACACGTTGCGAAACGGCAGTAAGATAGCGTAGGCCGCCGCAAACCACCGATCCCGGCCCGCCGGAATCCTTCCCCTCGGGCTTTATATTACCCGTCGCCCGTTCTCAACTAGTGCTTTGTGTCGCCCTATGGTGGGCATCATTAAATTCATCCCCCTCTCATGGCAACAGTCCAGTCGAGGTAAAACTCCTTAGGGAGCTCCCTCGAGCAAGTTGCCCCCCCGGGCTCGAGCGCCTTCGCTTCGCGAAAACCCCGGTAAAGTTGTAAGGTCTTCGGACCAACAACATAAAGTCAAGTCAAAAAAAAAAAAAAAAAAAACGTGGAGCATTATTGCTCGACCCGCCGAACGAGATGGACCTCTCTGAGGTGTCGTAACGCTCTTGGATTGTACGATACCGAGTTCTCTTGAAATTCTATTTCGAGGACTCAAATATGGGTCGTCACCAAAAAGCCAACAATCGTGACGTCACACTGGTGGTTTCTCCTCCGTTAAGTAAATTATTATTCTTATTATATACGTATACCAATTTCAATTGAGTTCAAAATACAATTGTTACTATGTTTGAAATAATAATGATTTATAGAAGATTATGTATGTACGACCAGTCATGCTATACGGGTCAGAATGTTGGGCCACTAAAGTGATAAACTACAAACGTCTCCACTCAGCTGAGATGAGAATGTTGAGATGGATGTGTGGTGTTACAAGAATGGATAAAGTGAGAAATGAGTACAAAAGGGGATCTTTGAAAGTTGCACCTGTGACAAAAAAATTGAGAGGAAGAAGATTAAGTTGGTATGGACATATAATGAGGAGGGATGAAAGTCACGTGACAAAAAGAATGTTATACTACAAGATCGATGGGTACAAATTTAAAGGTAGTCCAAAAAAAAAAATGTATGGATTGTGTGAAGGATGACATGATGATATGCGGTGTGACAGAAGAGGTATGTCAGAATAGAAGAGTGTGGAAGGAAAAGACATATTGTGCCGACCCCAAGTAATTGGGATATGGTGAAAGAAAAGAGAGAGAAGATTATGTACAATAAATTAGCAACTATTTAAAAATTGAAATTTTTTTTATTAGCTATTACGCGCGTAGGACAACAGAAGGGGTTGAGCGGGATGCGGGGGTGTTGCGGTTGTCACCCGCGCACCCCAAAACAGTCTTCGGTCTGCGTCGCACCACGACATATGTGTTCCTCTGTGCCTAGGTCAGTCTGTGCGCCGTTTAAAAAAAATTCTTTGTTTTATTTGCTGGAGTTACAGGTTTTTTTCAGCAATAAAGGCTACTTTTATTTTTTTATTTAACATCACTTACTTACGGAGTAGAGTGATGCTGGAATCATTATTTTGATTAGGGAACATACCCATTTATTCAATATTTTATCCCAGACCCCCCCCCTCAGTGACAACTCGTAGTATATGTCAAGACCCCTCTTCCTCTACTTTCCACATACTAATACATAAATATAGCGATATATATAAAAAATAGTTTTACTCATATTTGTCATTATTAAGAGGGCGCTTCTCACGTGACGACAAGGATACATCAGTGTTGCCATCTGTGAGGCTAAAAACCAGATTTCCCTACAGGATATTGACTATATGACGAGAATCTGAGCAAAGTTTTAATTTAGTTAATGCAGTATTACTTAGTACTAATAATATAATAATAATATTTAATTTAGTTAGTACATAATACCTTACTATAATGAACCTGATTTTCAGGATTTAACAAATTCTTGGAAACCCCTTAGAGTCAGCCATAAAAGTTAATACAAAATATGCCTCTAGATTACAAATGCATTTTTGTAAAAACCTTTTGTAGTGAATTTTCAATCATTGCAAAACATAAATAGGAAGATTAGAAATTACATTTAACCTGTTTTTGTCACCCTACAACCTTTGCATAACTCATTCTACCAATACATCTAACAAGAATTTGTGTATCAACAGGTTCAAACATATTCCTTTTACCTTATGACAATTCAGGAATTCAAAATTTATAATAAACTAATATTTAGTGGTGTAAGGTAATACAATATTAAACTGCATTCATAATAATGTGTTTTACTCTTTAAGTTTCCTTTAAGCATGCTAAATCAAAATTAAGACCAAACTAACCTGTACATAACAAACCTCATTGCAACAAATCTCTTGATATAGTGAATATTTTCTAATCTCCTTCAGATTTGTTATATAGAGGTTAAATTGTAGTGTACCTTCCTGAAAAAGAACATACTTACATTCATCTCAACATCGGGTATTACATGCGTTGCATCATATATGCATGTTCCTTTCTGGCTATTTGGGTACTGCAACCGACATTTCTGCAGGTGGAAAGACATTCTATAGTGCTCTACTTGATGCGCCTTGTTGTAAGGGCATGTCATTAGTTGGTTTGGGTTAGGTTCAGCCATTGAGCTATAAAAAAGAATGATAAAGCTGTTATTCATGATGACCTTTTTATATATCTATCTCATTTAATTCCAATGGGATTCCCAGTTGAGTTCAGCGTCTATAGGAACCCAGGATTCATTTTCCTAGTTTCAAGTCACTAATTTGCAAGGATTTCTACATAGAAATGGTACCTACATAGAATATTCCTTAGCAATAATTATGCTTAAAAGTAATCACACATCAGCACAACAAAGTGTCACTTATTAATTACAGACCAAAAACTTTTGCTCTTATACATATTGAGTTAAGAGTAAGTTTGCAGGTTTGTATGCTTCTCTAAGAACCATAAAGAAGCCTTCAAACTTAGTCTAACTCAATATGAATAACACTTATCATATCTGGGTTTTTGTGCCATTCAGTAACAAACCGTAACTGCGCTCGTGTGACTGTTATACAATAGGGGGACGAGTACGTCACCTTTCTGCAACCTCCATGTCTAGGAGACATGTAGTTCTTGAGATATTAATTTTTTTCATTATATTGCGACAATGGTGACCAGTATGTTCTGGCACACTCAAGACGGGTTGTGAATTTTGGTTTAGCGTAACCTAAATTCTAGTCACTGCTCATGACTTTCAACTAAAGGCCACAAGCCAGGCGAGCATGCTGTGGCAGCAGTCAGGGAGTGTTACAACCAATTTGTAACCATCATCATAATACATAAGCAAAACAAAAACTATTTACGTAGGTATTTAAAATCAATAAAGTAATTCAATACTTGTTTATTAACTCAAAAACAGTTTTAGTGTTTATATATTAAGCATATGGGGTGCAGTATAGATATTCGGCACATTTATTTATTATTTGTGATGTAAAACTAACTTCTATATACTATAAAATATAATAGGGACGCGACATATTGTTCTATACGTACAATTGCTTATACAAATAGCATCCATTTTGAAGGCACACACATAAACATATATCTATCTCGTTCTTACTCAGCACTGTAACTCGCAGGAAAACAATATAACAGTATTTCAGTGCGTACATAAAGTGGAACATGAATATACGTAAATACCTAATGAGGCCGAAAATCCGCCATGTTTAGTGCACCAAATGTCATTATCAGTCAGTGCACCCGGTACTTGTCTTGTCAAAAAGTCGTGGTATAAATCAAAATAACTAATTATCTTTCAATATTTTGCTTGTGATTTAAAATAATTGAAGCCAAATATAAATAATTACGTCGCAGATATGTCCGTGTGCAGTGTAATAGGGTGCGGCATAAGAAAAACACCAAATCAGTCATCTTTAACCATACACAGGTACGCTGTAAATAACATTAAAAATATTGCTTATTGTTAATGTTTCCGGGAAAATAAAGGAAGATTTTCATTATAATTAGCAAGGTTCTTATGTGCAGTTATAGGTCATGAATGGATTTAACTTATTTAACTATATTTTTACGCTTAAATAATGTTAATTTATTAGCTGGGGTTGTACATTATTTATCGACTTTGATATCGATATAATATGATTGCTTATATAAAATTTCTTATTTTATCATGCTACCCCGCTTAAAACATACAAAAATAATAATTAAAACATATTTTATAGGATCCCAAGAAATGAGCGTATAAAGAAAAAGTGGCTGGAAGCCATTGGAATGGAAAATATAAAGCCAAATCCAAAATATATTTATATTTGCTCGCTACATTTTGATGATAAATGTTTCAACAAAACTCTGGATGTGACTCGACTACGAGATGATGCCGTGCCCTTCAAATTTGTAAGAGTAAGTTAATACTGTATATACTTTTATAGTTAGTATTGATATACTTTTTTTTAATTATATACATATTTTAATACATACATATTATTTTATAACAAAACGTGCTATAAAAGGATCAAAATTAATATACAAGTTTTGTATGGTGGGACGATGATCAGCAGGATAGTCGTTGGACTGTCGGCTTATTATATCATTCCTGCTCCGTCTTCGCAGTCGAAGGCCTAAATATGTCTTCTCGTGCCTCTCACCCTCATGGAGACTGCTCGTATAATTGAAATTTGTACTTTCACTTTTAGCCTTTGATATACTTGTTGCTGCTACCTTATTACTGACATGCTAGTTACTAGTTGTAGTCTATGTCATTCTCATTCTATATAACTATTTTAGAAAAACTTATGGGTTTTGTGGCTGTGATTCCATCCAAGAAATGTATTTGCCCAATTTAAATGATAATGTCATAATTTAAGCAAATTTTATGAAAAAAATACTGTGGACACAATTATTCTAAACTAATATTTCAATATTTTGCAGCGACATGCCAGCCAACATAAAACTGGCATATTAAAAGAAAACCAGTTGGAAACAATTCCTGTTTTGGCCGGTCCTGACACCTCTACCTTGGTATTAGCTGCACATTTAAGGACTCTGCTGTTCTTTAGCTTCAAGAGATGTTAGATTTTGTATATACAGACTCTTTATAGTGAAGCTATTGAACCTACTTAGATAAAAGTAATATGCTTTGACATCTTTAGAGGAATAAACCAAAACTGATGGTGTCACTTCTTTGAATTTTGTATTCCATGTAAAACATCTAAGGTACAAATAAAACTCATATTATAAACTTATGCCTTTATTAGTTTTACTTTAATAAAAACTATTGTAAATTCGTTAAATTTTTAATAATTAAGTGATTTTAGAGCGGAAGTCATAAGGAATGACGTTTGTAATTAAATAAATGTTCTGTAGGTGTTTTGTTTTTTTTTATCACGCGGCCCTTAATAAGTTTAAAATTTGAATCACTCTCACTTATGGTGCAGCGCACCTATCTTGAGGTGCGTTGCGGTAATGTGTTACGGACTTTAGAGACAGCAACACAATTAAAATAGATTGTAATAGAGAGGTAAGTAGTTTAGACTACTTACCTCTCTATTACAATCTAATTAATCTGTTTTGGATATCAAAATAACAGTACGTGTTTTTCATAGGAAAAACACGTACTCTTATTTTGATATCCAAAACAGCATAGCTAGCTAGCATGCTAACGTTTTATCGCCGACATAAAGCTTCCATCCCTTTCCGGCATATACGCAAGTGCGAGCGAGACGGCAACATACGAAACGACGATAAAATTTAGCATGCTAGAGATGGGCAGATGGCACTGTACTACGCCATATGTTTATGTTTTGTGGTCACTGTGTTGTCAAACGACAACTTTATCAAATCAGTGTAGCAACTTTTAAAAATCGTCATATCGTTTACTTGATAAATTTGAAACACGAACTTGTCTTAGATTTCACACATCTAAATCAAAGTATCTTTGCACATAACAATATACTTACTTCCCATTAAAGTATAAATTCTACAAATAATTAATACTCAATAATATTGAAAATAAAATGAGCCAAGGACGTTTATCGATAAAACCTAATAACATTAAAATCTTCTGGGCAGCACTAAAACCGCCATGTTTAGTGGCCAGATGACGTCACAGTGGCACGCATTTTTTATTGACGTTTCATTTCCATAGGTTTCCTACTTCAGGTCTAGGCAACCTGAAACTATTGCACTTTTCGCTAACTCATCAGCGGTCTCATTACCGGATATACCTGAGTGACTAGGAATCCAAGCTAGGACAACATCAATACTGTTAGACTGGCACAGAACGAGATTTTCCTTGATTTGAAGAATCAAAGGGAAACGCAGGCCAATTGTTAAGTCCTCTGAAAGGATAGCTTGGAGGCAGCTTAGAGAGTCTGAAAAGACTATACATTTATGTATCCTATCTTTGTTAGCAACAACAAACTTTATTGCCTCCAAAATTGCTATTGTTTCACCAGTAAAAGTAGATGTAAATATAGGACATTTATAGGTCAATGCTAGCCTGTAGTTAGGGCACCAGACAGCAGCACCAACACAGCCTTCTAGAGATAGTTTGGAGGCATCAGTATAGATCGGGCACCAGTCTGACCATTCCGATGAACGCCGTAAGTTAAAAAAATCATTTGCTCTAGGATCGTCTTTGGAGATTCCAAAATGTAGTAAAACTTTAGGGTAGAAATTTAAGACTTCATAAGGAGTACTAAAGGGAGCTAGTTTATGGGATTGGAAAAGCGGAGTATTTAATCTGTCTAATTTTCTAAAAGATTTTATAAGACATGGAAGATCTTTATGGTACCAGTAAGGGTTGTTTGTGATAAGGGAAGAGAGGGACTTGATCTTAGAAATTAAAGGGTGAGAAGAAATCTGACAGGTTTTATATAAGAAACGATCACATAAATATTGACGGCGAATTTGAAGAGGAGGGTCTAAGGCCTCTATCTGTAATGCATTGGTCGGAGATGATCGCATGGCACCCAGTATCACCCTGAGGCATCTATACTGTAGCTTGTCTAGTTTAGCAAGAGCTGTTTTTGAACAAGGCTGAAGAACAAAAGAACCATAATCTAAAATACTACGGATTATGGCATTATATATTAATTTTTGGGAGTATGGGTGGGCGCCCCACCAGACTCCTGACAAACATCTAAGAAGATTTAAATTTGATTCAGTCTTTTTTATAGTAAAATTTAAATACTGTAGTCCTGTCATTTTTCAATCTAAAAATACACCCAAAAATTTAATACTGTCGCGGACTGGAATCAATAGATCGTTACATAGCACTCTGATCGATAAGGGATTTCGTTTACGTGTAAAAACGACTACTTTACTCTTATCTGGTGACAAATCTAGCCCATGTTCCGTTAGCCAGTTAAATAAATAGTGCAATGCGCGGTTTAACATAGATTCAGCTTGCTCTGTTGTATCAGCTGATGTGTAGAGTACTATATCATCAGCGTACTGTAATATGTTACAGAAGGAGGTAACAGTATGATCTAATTCTGAGGTATATATATTGTATAGCAATGGACTCAGAACAGAGCCCTGGGGGAGGCCTTTCCGTGTCCGACGAGTAGAGTGAATAGAACCTTCTGGTCTAGTTACAACCGAACGATCCATTAGAAAATTACATATGTAGTGCGATAACCTCACGGGAACACTCAGCTTATGCATTTTCTGCTTGAGGTGGCGAAGAAGAACACTATCATACGCGGCAGTTATGTCAAGAAACACGGCCGCCAGGATTTGTCGTTTGGATAGTGCAATCCTAATGTCGGTGGTAAGAATCGAAAGACTATGCATAGTACTTGAGCCTTTGCGAAACCCGTATTGGGTGCTGGAGAGCATGCTATTAGATTCTAAGTACCATTCCAAGCGATTTTTCAGAAGGTGCTCCATTACCTTAGCAAGGGTAGACGATAATGCAATAGGACGGTAGGAGGAGGGCATGGAAGGGTTTTTACCGGGTTTAAGAATGGGAATAATAAGTTGGGATTTCCAAGAGTCTGGTATTATGCCTAATTCATAGGACTTATTCAGAAACTTGAGAAATAGGGTCTTAGTGAAGGATCCAGCTTTGGTAAGGAAGGAATATGGGATACCGTCCAAGCCGGGGGAAGAGTCTTTAAGTCGATTGAAAACACAGGATAATTCAGACATATTAAAAGGTTCGTTAAATTTGTGGGCAGGAAAAGATAGAGGATAAGGAGATGGGAGAGAATCATGATTAGGGACAGAAGGAGGGGCCAATTGAGTAACAAAGTCAGAAATCCAGACCGAATTATCGTTACAGGAGAGATTAGATGAATGCCAGGAACCACTAAATCGTTTTAAAGTTCTCCATACTACGCAAGAAGGAGTTTGTGGATTTAGGGTCTCTGTAAATCTAAACCATGACCTTTTCTTTTTTTTCTTGAAAAATCTTTTAGAAGCTGCCATAGCCTTTTTATATTCTATATAATTAGATGTTGACATATCTGAATTATATAGGGATTCAGCTGTCTTACGGTTTTGAAACATGGAGGTGCACTCATCATCCCACCATGGTGGAGAATAACGCTTTTTGGTTCCAGTTTTTTTAAGGGGGATGCACAGATTAGCAGCCGTATGCAAATCATTAATTAGTTGGTCATAGGTATGGAGGAAGTTCGTTTCCGAAATCTCTGGGATTGATTTAGTGTGGCGATCACTTTCTATGACATATGCATCCCAATTCGCCTTATTAGTGTTGTATTTTAAGAGAGGTGAGAACTGGCGAACGGGAACACTGAGGTGAGGAAAAGAAATGAGGAGAGGTAAGTGATCGCTGCCATGAGAATCTTCGAGAACAGACCATGATGCAACAGAACAAAGGTCTGGAGAGCAAAAAGAGAGATCGGGCGCGCTTGATTGATTATTTGGAGCGACTCTGCGTGTTGGAGAGCCGTCATTTAAGATGCATATGTTAAGATGATCCAAAATGTCAACAAGATCACAGCCAAAGGAATCATAATAAGGGCTGCCCCACAACAAATGAGCGCAGTTGAAATCTCCCAAAATAAGAAAAGGAGTAGTGAGAGTCATGAAGATGGATTCAAGCACAGGGATTAAATTGGAAGAAAGATGAGGAATATATATAGACAATATAGTTAAATTATAATTGTGAATTTTTACGGCAACGGCATTTAGAGCATTTGGTAGGGGTGGAAGAGGGAAAAGAGAATATGTAAGTGATGATTTTATTAATATAGCTGAGCCAGCATATCCATCGTCCCTGTCATCACGGAAACAAGTGTATCCAGGTATTCGAAAGTGAGAACCAGGGACAAGCCATGTCTCCGAAATGGCAAAAACGACGGGATCATGGGCATATATCATTTGAGAAATTTCATGTTTTTTGGGAGCTATGCTACGACTATTCCACTGGATGAGGTTGAATTTTAGAAATAATATTTATGAGCTGGGTCAATTTGGATGCTACGTTGGACGGTGCTGGGTGATCATCAAATTTCGATATAATATTTATAAGCATGGTCAGAAGCCCATCTATAAGATTGTCATTATTATCATTATTTGCATTGCCTCTTAAAGCAACCCCGTTTTGTGGGGATGGAGGGTCATATTGAGAAATCATGGAACGGTGGGCAGCCTTATCGTAACCAGGGGCCAAAGGAGCGTGGGGTCTGGGGGAGGAATAAGTGGTGCGTCTATAACTGGTAGTTATTGGAGAATTTTGGGAGGGGGTAAGAGAATTATGGTCCCGAGAGGGTCTTGCAGTATAATGGGCTGGGAAGGGTTTAACTGGAGCAAACATTGTACGGGTGACATCTGAGAAAGACCGAACTGAAGGAGGGAAGAGGGTTGCCGCCTCTGAATATGAGATATTATCCTCTGACATTTTCTTTTTAATAAGTTTTTGTCTTTCCAATTCAGGGCAGTTCTTGTCGATAGCATAATGGCACCCTTTGCATAAACAACAAAAGGCATTTTCGCGAGCAACAGAACAGGTGTTACCAGAGTATAATTGGCCACATTTATAGCATCTGGGCTTGGAGCGACATTTGTCGCTTACATGTCCAAAGCGGCAGCATGTGAAACATTGTATTGTCGGTAGCTGGTAAGGTGTGACTGGAATTGAGGTGTAGCAACAATAAATATGTTTAGGGAGGATCTGTCCGGTAAATGTAAGAACTACTGTTGTTGTTGGTGTCCAATCTATGGAACCATCTGGCTGGCGTACCTTCCTACTGAACCTTCTAGCTTTAATAATTTGTCCGCAGTGATTCGGGAGTTCAACCTGTTCTACGAACTCTTCCATGGACCAGTCCTTGGGGACTCCCTGAACCACTCCCATACGGGAGACATTAAATGTTGGGATAATAGCCTTATAATGGGCAGCTGTTAAAGTTGGATTAACCACAAAGTTATTGGCATCCTGAGCAGATAGAAATTCTACAGATATTCTGTTTCTACCCACACTTTTGATCCCCTGTTGAACAATTTTGCCGACATTTGTGTTAATCATCATTTTGCCAAATAATATTTTATTTATAGTAGCTCCAGAGCTAGGATTGTTTTCTATTCTATGCACGTGGACTAAAAAAGGACCTTTATCTTCACTCGAGTACTTGTAAGGAACATTTAGAGAATAATGGACCCATAAAGATTTGTCTGTGTTAAGGTCTGACGACAACCGTGCTTTTTTCGAAGGAGTGTTTGATACTTCATCAACCGCAGACCGTTTTCTCGTTTCTGCAGGTCGCGACCGAGAGCCACACGGCTCCTGATCCATCTGTTCATTACATGTTACAGAGCCCGGGGGAGGGTCTGGTGGACCAGGAGGGATCTTCGACATAGTCGAAGACCCCTAAGTTGAGTATTTGAATAAATTAATAAAGACTTACCTTATGAGGGTAGATTATAAAATCACCAAGGAAGAATAAATATCGTTAAAGGAGTGTTAACGCCGACCAGTTCCGTTGGGGAGAGAGGGGAGCGCCGCGAGCGGCGCAGTCCGCCTTACACCGTCCGGCGACGCTTACACATACTAATTTATACAACGAATAAAATCATATATAATTAAAACAGTCCACTAATTACTATAAGAACCCATACCAACCAGGGAGGAGCCTAGACATGGTCCATCTCACCTCTTAAGAACCAAGAAGACCTATAAAAGTATTGTGACGTGAAAACAAAGTGAATATCGCTTAAACTTTGGACCCACTGCGTACGTGACCGGAGGCGGACGGCAAATCTTAAAAGATAAGTAAGATCTTCTAAACCTTATTCCTCACATTATCATTCCTTATTATTCATTATTATCCAATTTATTCATATAATCAATTCATTAATTATTATTTTTTAGCGTAATTCAATCATTTAATAGTTATCTTATTGTAAATTAAAAATTATTCGTTACCTTCATTATTGCTAATGCATTTGCGTTATACATGTACTCATTAGTACGCATACCTGCGTTTCTTACCTGCTAGGTGACTCATGGCCTGATACATTGTTGCATATTCGTACATTTTAAGTTAATCTTTCCTTTTAGCTGCATAAAGACATCGCCGAGTTTTTTGTGAACAACGCGTAAAGGTAATTTATATGTATATCTATGTAGTTAGATTATCGATACGTGCATTCATTGAAGTCATTATTAATAGCATAGCTTACTACATCACTTATAAAACTTTTATTTAGTTTTAAATTTACCTTCACTGTACATATTTCAAGTTTTTCTTTCTTCCTTCCCTTATAACATTTCTTTCTTTTTACATTATTTCTTTCATTTTCAAAGCCTATTTTCTCTTTTAAAATGGCTAATGAAGCAAAGATAAAGGAACTTGTTAAAAAACGGGCTTCCATTAAAGCAAAGCTTACGCAATTCATTTCTTTTCTCGCAAACGCTAAATCTTATGAACATCTTAGCGACACTCAACTGTTAGAGCTTGAATTAAGACTTAGAAAATTAGAATCCTCATATTCTGCTTATGATGAATTCCAGAGTGAGTTGGAGATCATCTCGGATTCACCTGAAGAGCTGTATGCAGACCGGGAACAGTTTGAAAGCCAGTACTACAGTCAAACTGCTGCAGCGCGCAATTTGATCGCTGTTAATCGCAAGCTGTCACAGCAGCGTTCTGATTCTGCATCAGAGGTAGGCTCAGGTGACAACCCTACTTTAGTTGTTCAGAATAGTAGACAAAATAATGTTAGACTTCCTAAAATTAATTTACCCCACTTTAGCGGCGGCTATCAGGATTGGTTAGAATTTAAGGATATTTATGTTTCTCTCATACATAATGACAAAGGCATTGACGAAATAAATAAGTTTCACTATTTACGGACTTCTCTTCATGGAAGTGCCGCCTTAATTATTCGAAGCTTAGACTTTACGGCAGAAAATTACAGGAATGCCTGGAGCTTATTATGTGAACGTTATGACAACAAACAACTGCTTGTAAATAACCATGTTAAGTCTTTATTTAGCGTTAATGCAATTCAAAGAGAATCAAGTCATGGCATTCGTAACATTGTTGACGTCACCAATAAAAACTTACGAGCATTACAAACGTTAAAGCAACCCGTTGAGCACTGGGATACGTTGATAATTTTCATTATGGCTTCAAAACTAGATTCTGTTACCAGTAGGCATTGGGAAGAACATCGGAATACTCTAACTGATACTCCAAAGTTAGATGCATTTCTCCAGTTTCTTAGGAACCGCGCTAATCTTCCGGAAACTCTTGAAGAATCTAGAAGTAACAAGGAGGTAAATATCTCAAATAATAAACAAAAGAGCTTCGTGGTTTTACCTAATAATAATAATTCTAATTTAAATAAAATGCAGTCTTATGTTTGTCCTTTATGTAATAATAATCATTTTATATTTAATTGTGATACATTCAAATCCTTGCCAGTTCAATCTCGTATATCAAAGGCGAAAGAATGCAAGGTATGTCTTAATTGCCTTCGTCCAGGGCACTCTTACACGAAGTGTAAACTCAGTCATTGCAAATATTGCAAAACAAAACATAATACTTTGTTGCATTCCCACGACGATGCTCCTACGCTTGAGCACGTCGCCTTATCCACCAATAACGACTCGTACTCATCCCGTCATGTGTTACTGTCCACAGCTTTGGTCAAAGTGCTGGGTGCCGATGGTAGAGAACAAAGCGCCAGGGTCTTATTGGACAATGGTAGCACTGCAAACTTTGTTACGCAAAGTTTGATCGGTAAGCTTAAATTATCAATGCGTATTATTAATTCAAACATAACTGGCATAAACAATCAAATGTGTAAAACAACCAGGTCTTGTGTTCTTCGTATAGCATCTTATACTGGTGACTTTAATATGGACATTGATTGTTTAGTCTTGCCTAAAATATCTTCTTTCGTGCCTACTACAAACATAAAGGCACAGGATATACCGTTGCCATCGGGTATTCGTTTGGCCGATCCATCTTTTCACGTCCCTTCTTCCATCGACATACTTGTTGGAGCAGACGTCTTTTGGAACGTGATTGGCACTTCACGTATTGATTTAGGGAAACATAACCCTATTCTTTTTGAAACGAAGTTAGGCTGGCTCTTATCTGGCGTCTTGTATCAGCCTGACAATCAAAAACACGTATGTACGTTTATACAAAACTTTGAAATAAATTGCAGCTTTACACGGTTTCATAGTATCAGCTGACATTGAATTTTTTTTATTACGTTGCATTCTTATTGTTTGCGACCAGAGGTCGCTTCAGCTACTTTTTTGGAGATCGAATTCATCACAAGTTCTTCAACATCTACGCCTTAAATACTGTCATTTATGGCACGGCATCCGCGCCTTTATGCAGACGGTGTCTTATGTCTTTCCCCAAAGAAGCACCGGATGACTACACGCGGCGCGCCATGACTGCTAACTTTACGTAGATGACTTCTTATCTGGTGGTGATTCTGAGTCTAAAACTTAAACTTAAAAATAAAAAATAAACGACTATCATACATCGCAAGTATACTTCAATCACTATCGCACAATCATTCATCCCTTACAGAACCAGCCACTGATTACCTTATATTCTCTATCAGTCAGTCATATACAAGAACAAATTATAGTTAGTAAATGACATATTCTCTCTATTGTTGCACAGGTCTTCGATCTTTTAGGTCTCTTTTCCCCGTGTATAGTAGAAGCTAAATTAAGCATAAGCTTTGGGTTGGATGATTTCTTCTCCCACTTGTTTAAAACAGTTAATAAGGAATGCTGTTTCGGAGATACGGGAAGGTTTGCTGATAATACCTGGCGAAACGTGCTTTCTTGGTGAAGTCCTGCCAAACTCATATCTCGCGGAATTAGTGCTAGCATCGTCGGTTAATTATCTTCGTGGTGGTCAGGGCCTTCATTTTACACTCTAACTAGCCTTCGATGCCTAATGCCTAATTTAGAGAAAAAGATTCCTTACTACAAACTGTAAAATAATTACTTATTATTAATGACCATAATTCAGACATTCTTTTATTTCAAACTTTAATTTAAATTGCATAATATTTTACAAAACCTAAAAGAGCTTATATATTAAGATTTATTCATAATTATAAAAATACGATCATACTAAAATACAATTATATAATAATATGACCAATTCTTATAGCCGACCGCAAAGGAACGTATGTATTTATGTAGGTTATTTAAATCTTATATTTGCATCTTTATTTCTTATCAACAAGGGCAGTTTACCTAGAGCTTGTCTCTGATTTGTCGAAAGAGGTCTTCATAACTGCTCACTGGTGCTTTATTGCTCATCGAGGTGAACCGAATAAAATCTTTCTAATAACGACCTAACCTTTGTCGGCGCTTCTAATGCCTTTAAAACATTTTATACTTTTCTTTTATACACAATTACATGCCACACATCGGAGTACGTATTTTAGGTTTGATTCAACTTGCCTTCAAAGAGATGACTACATGTTTAGCGCAAATCGAAGCCATTTTAAACTCACGTCCCTTAACTCCTCTTTCCAATGATCCTTCTGACCTTCAACCTCTTACTCCTGCTCATTTCCTTGTTGGAAGACCACTTACTGCTGTGCCGCATCTAGAAATCTCCACACGGAACATAAACAGTATGCAGAGATTTCAACGTGTGGAGAGTCTGCGACAACACTTTTGGAGACGCTTTTCCAACGAGTATATCTTCTGGCTTCAAAATAAGACGAAATGGCATAGCTCTAAGGGAGAACTTGTAGAAGGAGATCTTGTTGTTATTAAAGAGAAAAACACTCCACCTCTGATGTGGTTTCTTGGGAGGATAGAGCGCGTCGTACCAGGAAATGACGGCGTCGCTAGGGTTGCTGATATAAGGACGAAGAAGGGAGTCATCCGCCGTGCCTTCAATTCCATTTGCTGCTTGCCCATCAGCTCTCTCTTGAAGACAAATCTTCAACGCCGGGAGTGTGTTAACGCCGACCAGTTCCGTTGGGGAGAGAGGGGAGCGCCGCGAGCGGCGCAGTCCGCCTTACACCGTCCGGCGACGCTTACACATACTAATTTATACAACGAATAAAATCATATATAATTAAAACAGTCCACTAATTACTATAAGAACCCATACCAACCAGGGAGGAGCCTAGACAGGAGTGGAATAACACATATAAAAGGTTAATTACATATAAATAGAACACATAGAACAAATTTAAATAAGAAAATTATCAATTAAACCAGGGTAAACTAATATTTAACAGTGTCAAAATCGCCAACGCGTGCGTTAACCACGGCCTAAGTTTTGACAGTCAGAGAGAAACTCATAGCGCAATTCGAATAGATCATGGACCTCTATAATAGGGACGCGACATATTGTTCTATACGTACAATTGCTTATACAAATAGCATCCATTTTGAAGGCACACACATAAACATATATCTATCTCGTTCTTACTCAGCACTGTAACTCGCAGGAAAACAATATACCAGTATTTCAGTGCGTACATAAAGTGGAACATGAATATACGTAAATACCTAATGAGGCCGAAAATCCGCCATGTTTAGTGCACCAAATGTCATTATCTGTCAGTGCACCCGGTACTTGTCTTGTCAAAAAGTCGTGGTATAAATCAAAATAACTAATTATCTTTCAATATTTTGCTTGTGATTTAAAATAATTGAAGCCAAATATAAATCATTACGTCGCAGATATGTCCGTGTGCAGTGTAATAGGGTGCGGCATAAGAAAAACACCAAATCAGTCATCTTTAACCATACACAGGTACGCTGTAAATAACATTAAAAATATTGCTTATTGTTAATGTTTCCGGTAAAATAAAGGAAGATTTTCATTATAATTAGCAAGGTTCTTATGTGCAGTTATAGGTCATGAATGGATTTAACTTATTTAACTATATTTTTACGCTTAAATAATGTTAATTTATTAGATGGGGTTGTACATTATTTATCGACTTTGATATCGATATAATATGATTGCTTATATAAAATTTCTTATTTTATCATGCTACCCCGCTTAAAACATACAAAAATAATAATTAAAACATATTTTATTGGATCCCAAGAAATGAGCGTATAAAGAAAAAGTGGCTGGAAGCCATTGGAATGGAAAATATAAAGCCAAATCCAAAATATATTTATATTTGCTTGCTACATTTTGATGATAAATGTTTCAACAAAACTCTGGATGTGACTCGACTACGAGATGATGCCGTGCCCTTCAAATTTGTAAGAGTAAGTTAATACTGTATATACTTTTATAGTTAGTATTGATATACTTTTTTTTAATCATATACATATTTTAATACATACATATTATTTTATAACAAAACGTGCTATAAAAGGATCAAAATTAATATACAAGTTTTGTATGGTGGGACGGTGATCAGCAGGATAGTCGTTGGAATGTCGGCTTATTATATCATTCCTGCTCCGTCTTCGCAGTCGAAGGCCTAAATATGTCTTCTCGTGCCTCTCACCCTCATGGAAACTGCTCGTATAATTGAAATTTGTACTTTCACTTTTAGCCTTTGATGTACTTGTTGCTGCTACCTTATTACTGACATGCTAGTTACTAGTTGTAGTCTATGTCATTCTCATCCTATATAACTATTTTAGAAAAACTTATGGGTTTTGTGGCTGTGATTCCATCCAAGAAATGTATTTGCCCAATTTAAATGATAATGTCATAATTTAAGCAAATTTTATGAAAAAAATACTGTGGACACAATTATTCTAAACTAATATTTTAATATTTTGCAGCGACATGCCAGCCAACATAAAACTGGCATATTAAAAGAAAACCAGTTGGAAACAATTCCTGTTTTGGCCGGTCCTGACACCTCTACCTTGGTATAAGGTGCACATTTAAGGACTCTGCTGTTCTTTAACTTCAAGAGATGTTAGATTTTGTATATACAGACTCTTTATAGTGAAGCTATTGAACCTACTTAGATAAAAGTAATATGCTTTGACATCTTCAGAGGAATAAATCAAAACTGATGGTGTCACTTCTTTGAATTTTGTATTCCATGTAAAACATCTAAGGTACAAATAAAACTCATATTATAAACTTATGCCTTTATTAGTTTTACTTTAATAAAAACTATTGTAAATTCGTTAAATTTTTAATAATTAAGTGATTTTAGAGCGGAAGTCATAAGGAATGACGTTTGTAATTAAATAAATGTTCTGTAGGTGTTTTGTTTTTTTTTTTATCACGCGGCCCTTAATAAGTTTAAAATTTGAATCACTCTCACTTATGGTGCAGCGCACCTATCTTGAGGTGCGTTGCGGTAATGTGTTACGGACTTTAGAGACAGCAACACAATTAAAATAGATTGTAATAGAGAGGTAAGTAGTTTACTTACCTCTCTATTACAATCTAATTAACCTGTTTTGGATATCAAAATAACAGTACGTGTTTTTCATAGGAAAAACACGTAATCTTATTTTGATATCCAAAATAGCATAGCTAGCATGCTAACGTTTTATCGCCGACATAAAGCTTCCATCCCTTTCCGGCATATACACAAGTGCGAGCGAGACGGCAACATACGAAACGACGATAAAATTTAGCATGCTAGAGATGGGCAGATGGCACTGTACTACGCCATATGTTTATGTTTTGTGGTTACTGTGTTGTCAAACGACAACTTTATCAAATCAGTGTAGCAACTTTTAAAAATCGTCATATCGTTTACTTGATAAATTTGAAACACGAACTTGTCTTAGATTTCACACATCTAAATCAAAGTATCTTTGCACATAACAATATACTTACTTCCCATTAAAGTATAAATTCTACAAATAATTAATACTCAATAATATTGAAAATAAAATGAGCCAAGGACGTTTATCGATAAAACCTAATAACATTAAAATCTTCTGGGCAGCACTAAAACCGCCATGTTTAGTGGCCAGATGACGTCACAGTGGCACGCATTTTTTATTGACGTTTCATTTCCATAGGTTTCCTACTTCAGTGGAATAGATCCCTCGGTCCCTCCTCTCAAAATGACACTGACATTTAGGATGAAAATATATATTTTTTTTTTATGCGTTTACATTTTTGGCTACAAAGTCTTTTGAAATAGTTTTTACATTTGTTAACTCAGTCTTAGCCAATTCTAGATTTTAATTGATACCAGATGGCTAAATTCTTATAAAGAGCACATAAAGATTTAATTTTTTTTAATGCAAACTACACAATTTTTATATAAAACATTTAAAATAGCATATCACATAAAATAGAAATTAGCTCAAAGGCCTTCTATACCAAGTCATAAAATAAATTTTATAAAATCTAGTTTGATCTTTGAAGTTTTGTATTTGTAAATAGTTTCTTTTTTAATTTATAACCTCTGTTAGAAAGAATAAGAAACCTCCAAAAAAGTTTTGTAGTTGTCAATGTATATATTTTATTTTTCGTGAAACTAAAAGTGGTTTTGCAGTGCAAATATCTACAATTATTTAAAATTAAATTTAACAACATGAACGTGTTTAATAAGCCGGTACAATTGTCTAAGGGAATTAATCTCAGGTAAGTTCTTAGGATTGTCTTTCCTTATAACTTATGAAATATAATTATGATGAATTATTTCATTCTTTGTTAAAAATGCACAATTAAGTAACTAATTATTGGGAAAATTATTTAAGTTCTCTTTTCTTTTTGGAGCCATAGGTCTAGCGCCTTCACTATTGATTTTGCCAAAAAAATATTTGTAAGATATACATTGCTTAATATGATACAATTACTGAGCTTAATTGTCATTGTTTTTTTATTACAATGATATAATTTCAATTACCTTAGTTATATTGTATTATACCCATAGCCCCTCACGACTAAGTAGAATACAGTGCCTTACAATTATTCAATGTTAGTATTTATGGTAAATATGCATGAATGCGGAAGGAGAAAATTACGCATTTTTTGTATTCAGACTTTAAATATGGTTTATAATAATATAAATTTAATATAAAACACTAAAATCATTGGCAAGCCCTCATTCAGACAAAAAAAAATTAATAAACAATACAAATAATTATGTTAAATATGTGCATCACATCAAGAGAAATAATGTACAATTTTAGTGACATGATTTATCTAATTGTGATAAAAACGCAATTACTTGTTTAATTTTGGGATTAGTCTGCAAATGTAACATACTTGACATGACCAAAATAATTAACTAAAAACTAACTAACTCTGTTGGCTCAGTGACCCTACGTGAGTCTTGGCCTCCGAAACGAGAACACGCCACTTCCCCCTATCCTGCGCAGTGTCTTGCCAATTGTGGGCTTGTGATGCAGTCAGGTTATATTAAAATAATTAATAATTATAAAATTTCAAAATATTTTCAACTCTATCTGTATTAGCATTAGTGTCTAAGTTGTGGCCTTGTGCCACATTAAATAATCACACAGTTGTCTCAGCATGTCATAGATACCCAAACAACGGAGACGTGTGAGTGCAGCCCGCGGTTGGGTGTGCCTGCGTGACATGACCGGTATAGCCCGTGGAGACCCACCCGATTAGTTCGATTGGTAGTGTAGCACAATGACCTTGTCAAGTGTCACAATGACCTTGTCACTGAAGTAAGTCGTCACTTGACTTACTTCAGATTATTACATAAAAAAAAAGTAAAATAATAGTTCTGATTATTTCACAGGGAACTTTTGAACTCTGAGAATGAGTTCCACATTGACATGGACTTCAAGAAGAAGAGTGTGGGTGCCTTCTTGAATGCCGATGATGACTTATATCCAGATATGGGCGATGACAGTGACAGGTTATTTTTCTAAATTTTTGTTATTGTACACCTGGCAAACAGGCAGATGACTCATGTTTCTATTCTATTCTATTCTTGTTGCTGCAGGCTCGAACGCCTTTGGCCTTGATTTTGCTTTCGAGGCTAACTGCTTTACAGGAATATATTATTAAGTAATAAGAAATTACATAGAATAAATATATGACGGCCTCTGTAGTTGAGCGGGCTAAGTCTTTGCCAGCTGAACTCACTGTGATGCTGAGTCTCTAGGTTTGATTCCTAGCATGGTAAAAAAACCCCCATTTATCAATGCGCCACAATTCCAAGGAACATCCATCACAATCTCTAACAGTATTGGGATCCTTGGGGTCGACATAACGAACGATGTACAATTAATTTTTTTGTATTGCATATATGCGATTTCTCCGTCTATTTTGGACCGAATTTCATTTTTATTTCTTTACTCCTAAGAGTATACACCCGAGGTCTTCTCATGATTACCAAGTCAGGTTCTGATGAGTGGATCGCATGGAAATCGAGAACTACCCTTGTTGACGAGTGCTAACACCAAAGAGTGAGAATAGTAATCTTGTATACGGTCTACCAGTAAGTACAATATATTTACTAGCGCTTAATATATTATACTAAAGCTATTACAGTGCTTGCGTAACTTTAAAGTAAAAAATATTAAAAAAAAAAAACAAAACAGACATTGAAGTTTTTTTTCTTTAATGATGTACCTTAGTGATACCACATTAAAATTACAATCTAATCTAGGAAATAAGTCTAATAAGTAATTTAAATCTGACCTAAAATAACTAGATATAACTTAAACTAAGAATCTGTCCAATAACATGTTTCTTATTGTCTTTATTAAGAAGAAGACACTTTGTTCATGTGTTCTTTGAAGACTTTGAAGTGAAAACAAAAAAATAAATGCATTTGTTGATAATTCTTATTTCTAACATACAGATCTTCCAGGGGCATCTAGAATTTGACAGATTTTTCCCTATATTTTATGCATTTGAAAATGTTTTAGTAATTCAGTCAGAACTTCGTGTTTTTCTTTAATAGATTTATCCATTTTGAGAAACAGTCGTCTACCAGTGGCTACAGGCCGCGGTCCGATCATACGCGGTGCACGTGGGTGCGGGACCCGTGGCTGCCGTGCGCGAGAGAGATTGTGCCCGAATGCCAATTCATTCTGTTATCGATAAGGCAAACAAAGTCACATTTCTAGTGCAGGGAAGTGTTAAAGCGTTAAAATTTGAAGCGACAGAGTTTTCGGGCAGCACCCTTCAGCAGAGGTAGTCATACTCGGGGACTTTAATGCTCATCACGCTGAGTGGTTGGGTTCCCCGAGAACTGATCTGCCAGGGACTACTGCCTATGATTTTGCTCTCGCCCCTGGATTCACTCAGGTGATCACGGGATTTACCCGAATACCGGATAGAGTGGATCATGAGCCCTCTTTGCTAGATCTTCTGCTGACCACACACCCGGAGAATTACCAGATCTCGATCAGTGCTCCACTGGGAACCTCTGATCATTGTCTGGTATCTTCGGTGGTGCCCCTTCCTATTGCCGATCGGACTCGTCCCGCTGGACGACGGAAGGTGTGGCGATACAGGTCAGCAGATTGGGATGGACTGCGTGAATTCTATGCATCCTACCCATGGAGGCAGCTATGTTTCTCGTCAGAAGATCCTGATGCATGCGCAGACTCGGTCGCCGATGTGGTACTGCAGGGAATGGAATGTTTCATTCCAAACTCTAAGGTACCCATCGGTGGTACGAGCAAACCATGGTTCGATAAGTCCTGTGCTGAGGCTGTAAAGCTAAAGCAACAGGCTTATCGAGCCTGGACTGGAGCGCGGGCTCGTCAGGATCCAAGTTCTTCTGACCTGAAAAAGAGATACAATGCTGCCTCCAGGTCCCTCAACAAGCAGCTTGTGAGAGCAAAATTCATTCACATCGGCAGAATTGGTGAGCGCCTCTCTAGCTACCCCTCTGGGACTGACGCCAAAGCTGTCGAGGGAAACTTCTGTCGGGCATCTCTTCCACCTCTGCGCACAGTGGACGACCGTCTGGCACACGCCGCCAAAGATAAAGCCGATCTTCTGGGTGAAATCTTTGCGGCCAATTCGACTCTTGATGACGGGGGAGAAACTCCACCTACAATCCCAGAGTGTGAATATAGATTGCCGGAGGTGCGCTTTACACAAAAAGCAGTCCGATGTGCTCTCCGCTCCCTCGACGTCAAGAAGTCTTCTGGCCCTGATGGCATTCCTGCCATTGTGCTGCAGACGTGTTCAGCTGAGCTGTCTCCAGTCCTTGCCCGATTTTTCACTCTCTCTTATCACAAGTGTTGTGTCCCCGCCTCGTGGAAGATTGCCCATGTGCACCCTGTCCCCAAAAAAGGGGACCGTACAGACCCGTCGAATTATAGGCCTATAGCAATAACCTCTTTGCTCTCAAACGTGATGGAGCGTATTATCAACGCGCAGCTTCTGGGTTACCTCGAAGATTCCCAGCTACTAAATGACCGGCAATACGGCTTCCGCCACGGTCGCTCAGCTGGGGATCTCTTGGTTTGCCTAACCCACCGTTGGGTTGAAGCCATTGAAAGCAAAGGGGAAGCACTGGCAGTTAGTCTAGATATTGCTAAGGCCTTCGACCGGATCTGGCACAAGGCTCTTCTATCGAAGCTGCCATCATATGGGATACCTGAGGGACTTTGTACCTGGCTATCCAGCTTTCTTGATGGGCGCAGCATTCAAGTCGTTGTCGACGGTTGCTGCTCAAGTATCAAGCCCATCAACGCTGGTGTGCCCCAGGGTTGTGTGCTATCGCCAACGTTGTTCATCTTGCATATCAATGATATGTTGTCTAATCACAACATTCATTGCTATGCGGATGACAGCACTGGCGATGCGCAGTATTCTGGTCGTGCAAACGTCCCTCGATCATTTGTGGAGGAAAGTCGGGTTAGACTTGTGTCTGAAGTAGAACATTCCTTACAGAGAGTCTCTGAATGGGGGAGACAAAACCTTGTCCATTTCAACCCCAAGAAGACACAAGTCTGCGTATTCTCTGCCAAAAAAACTCCATTCGAGCAAGCGCTTGAGTTCCAAGGAACTCCCCTTACCACCTCCAAAAGTATTGGGATCCTCGGTATCGACATCACGAACGATGTACAGTTCAGGGGCCATCTTGAAGGCAAGGCAAAACTTGCCTCCAAGAAGCTGGGAGTGCTAAACCGGTCCAAGCAGTACTTCACATCGCGGCAACGCCTTGTGCTTTATAAAGCCCAGGTGAGGCCGCATATGGAGTACTGCTCACACCTTTGGGCTGGAGCACCTGCTTACCAACTTAATCCCCTGGACAGTATTCAACGTCGAGCCCTTCGCGTTGTTGATGATCCCATACTCACAGACGGTTTAGATACGCTTGGCCTTAGGAGAGACTTTGCTTCTCTCTGCGTATTCTATCGACTGTATAACGGGGAATGTTCCGAAGAACTGTTTAGAATGGTGCCTTCGTCCTCCTTCTACCATCGCACCGCTCGCCATCGATTGGGATTTCACCCCCACTTCCTTGAGCCGCTTCGCTCATGTACGCAACGGTTCTGTAGAACGTTTCGCTCGCGTACCGTGGGGATTTGGAATGAGCTCCCGGCCGAGGTTTTCCCACAGCGCTACGATATGGAGTTCTTCAAAAAGGGTGTCATAAAATGTCTTCGAGGCCGGCAACGCGTTGGCGACATCTCTGATGTTGCAAACGTCCATAGGCGACGGTAACCGCTTTCCACCAGGTGGGCCGTCAGCCTGTTTGCTGTACTCCAGTTATAAAAAAAAAAAAAAAGCGACTTCACTTTATATAGAAAGAAAGAAAAACTTTATTTGAAGAAATAGCGACGTAATTACATTCCTTATACATTATTATACACAGAGCATATTTTGAGAATTTGTACTCCTCATTTTCAGCAAACAAGTTTGCACTCGCCATATAGCTGTGCCGGAATTATATCCGACACAACGCTGATTTTCATGCAAACCTTCCTTTTGGCGTAATACCAAAACGACCCAATTTTGTTAAATAATAATAATAACCGCAGGGGGGCTTTGTGGCGAAGCCTTGGGTGAGTAGCGACACCTCCGTGCTTGCCTTAGCTGGCCGGCACGGAGTGGAGATCGCTAGAGCTAAGACTCAAGCTCCAGGGGTGGAAGTGATAAATGGCATCACGTCAGAAGTAGCTACGGTGAACCTGCAGCCCACCTCTCTACACCCCTTAGCCACTCACACCCATGTTGCCCCTGTCTTTATGGCATTTTTTGGGGCCCATGCAGGGAGTGGCGAGTCACCGTCTGCCCATTTTTCCATGTTCCCTGAACATTGCGACGGGCAGACGCCATAGTCCCCATATTCCCAGACCCCTAGTACCACTAGCAGTTCACCCCAATAGCCCGGTACTTTTTGTCCTCATTTCCCACAATAGTTCTACACTGGCCGGGGCTTGTCCTTGGGTGCATTGTTATATGGTGTAGACGGAAGATGTATTGAAACAAATCGAAGAAAAGACTGATAAAATGATGCTTGCATCTCCGGAGTACCATTCCTTTGAGCAGCTCTCAGAGAAGATGGCTGACTGTGTTTCCGGTGGACACGTCAAGATACTTATCATTGAGGAAGAAAGTAAGTTATTTCTTATGTAACTAGCGGCCCCGGCAGACGTTATTCTGCTGTCAAAAAATAAAAATCTAGGACCCGATCCCAGCGCCACCTACCGGTTCCAACGGGATAAAAAGTATCCTATGTCTGTCTCCTGGTTCTAAGCTACCTCCCCACCAATTTTCAGCCAAATCGGTACAGCCGTTCTTGAGTTATAAATAGTGTAACTAACACGACTTTCTTTTATATATATAGATAGATAATCGGCAGGTTAACACAGATTGAATGTTTTCAAGCTAAACAAGTGATGCTGCTCGTTTGGTTTATTTTGGGGGTAGGCTACTTTAAAGTTACCCACTGACGGTTGGTGGAGAGGGAATGTATTATTAATTACCGATAATTAAAGAAATAAAACTTTTCTGTAATATAATGTATTATTGTGAATGACTTTTTTCTAATATGAGTATGACATATAATTTTTGTCGTGAACAACAGTTGACTTCTTTCTCTTCCGTGATCGCGGCTGTTGAAAAAAGATCGAAATAAAAATAAAATAAAATGCCGCGCTTAAAACAGTTAAAACGTAGTTGTAATTATGGGCCACAGCACACTAGCTACTTTTAGCATCGGCGATCGGCGATTTTGCGACTGCATCGATGCTGCATCGTGTTTTAGCGACTCTCTGCGTTTGATCGCGGTATCAAAATTGCGCGTCATGCTGCATCATTCGCGACTTTATATACGTACACTTTATTTTATCCGTGCAGGAACGGAGAAAGAATGCAATTTCCTGCGGCTGAGCGGCCTGTCGTAAGAGGCGACTATACAACCCACAGCCAGGTGGTAGGGCATTTGCCTGACTGGATGGCTACCACCCTTGGTCTAAAGTATGTCGCCATAACAACCTTGAGATGTGTTCCGGCATTAGTGACCAGGTTCCAGTCTCCCTTAAGAGAGCAGCAGCGCATTCGTAGCAACTTTGGTGTTGCAAATGTCCATAGGCGATGGTAACCGCTTTCCATCAAGTGGTCTTTCCGCCTGTCTGCTGATCTCCTGCAATAAAAAAAAAATAGTCGCGAATGATGCAGCATGACGCGCGATTTTGATACCGCGATCGAACGCAGAGTGTCGCTAAATGCGATGCAGCATCGATGCACTCGCTAAAATGCGATGCACTCGCTAAAATGCGATGCAGCATCGATGCAGTCGCAAAATCGCCAATGCTAAAAGTAGCTAGTGTGCTGTGGCCTTATGTGTTCGCATTCTGGACACGCTCCCATCTGGCAGCGATTTGTTACATAGTGTTTAATTTATATTTATAAGTTACTTTATTTTTAGTATTTAGTTAAATTTTTTTAAGTTAGTTTCAGTTTGATATTGTAGCTTATATTAAGTTTCTATTTTTCAAGATTAAATTAATTAACAATTATGTGTACTGTAGGTACTGTTTCCGAACGTTTATTTCACTTTTGACGTTTGCACGTTTATCATGTTACATATTTTTGACAGTAAAGCCCATATGAAACAAATGACATAATTGTCGTACTTTATTGTTGTGGGTGACGTAATAGTGATGTTCTGTGAGTCGTATGTTCATTGAAATGTAGGTATATTTATTACATGGTATGATATTTGTAGAAAAAATATATAAATAAGTCGTGGTAGCGTAATGGCTAGCGCACGCGTCCCTAACTCTTACGGCCTTACTTATAATAATCTCGTTAAGAGACGATTAGCTATCTCTTAAGTAAGAGAATCAGAATCAGACCCTAAGCAATGAATATCTTTTTTTTTCACTTATAAACGTGTATTACCTGTTGTTTACCTAAGGAGGTGCACAGATAAACGAAATTTGAATGATTAACGTAGGTTGTACTAGTTGTACCCAAAATTCGGCAGCTGCTCCCCAGACTCAAGGGGGCAGCCGGTGCGCTCTCGCGCCTGCTCCCCAACGTCGGGGGGCCCAACGCCACGTGCCGGAAACTCTTCGAAGGCATCGTACGTTCGATGGCCCTTTACGGGGCCCCTGTGTGGTCAGACCGCCTGACGGCCAAAAACGCGGCGCTGTTGCGTCAAGCGCAACGCATATTGGCCGTCAGGGCAATAAGAGGATACCGTACGGTGTCCTTCGAAGTGGCCTCGCTACTGGCCGGATCCCCCCCATGGGACCTGGAAGCCAGGGTCCTGGCGTCACTGTATGTGTGGCGCAAAGAGGCCCTGGCTAGGGGCACCAGACCCGCGCCTCGCGAGATCGAGGCGTGCCGGTCGGAGCTCCGCCAGGTAGCCGTGGGGGTCTGGGAAGATCGCCTACGACGCCCCAGCGCGGGCCCCGCTACCATTGAGGCGGTGAGGCCCGTCCTGCACGACTGGATCAGACGAAGTCACGGCACCCTGACGTTCCGGCTGACGCAGGTCCTGACGGGGCATGGTTGCTTCGGAAGGTACCTGTGTCGCCTCGGCCGCGAGGCCACGTCAGGGTGCCATCACTGTGACACGGGCGACGAGGACACGGCGCTGCACACTCTCCAGGAATGTCCAGCCTGGACGGAGCAGCGCCGGGAGCTCGTCGCCCATACCGGACTTGACACCTCGCTCCCGGCCGTGGTACGCACCATGGTCGGGAGCTCCACCGGATGGGACGCCGTCTCCTCCTTCTGCGAGCAAGTCATGTTCGCGAAGGAGGAGGCGGAACGGGAGCGTGAGCGTAATTCCCTGCTCCGCTCCCGCCAAATGAGGACGCGCCGACGCCGGAGGTCAGACAGTGACCTTCGGCCGCCGTAAGCGGGCGACGCGGGTGGGGCCCCTAGGGGTATAGGGGTTCTCACTCACCTGCACATGCCGTCGAGATGAGAGCGCGAGTGTTCCGCGCGCGCTCATCTCTCTTCCCGTGGGGCGCGTTACAGACCGCCCCACGCATGGACCAGACTTAGCAGTAGCCGGGGGATACGTCCTCCGGCATAGGAAGAGGCCCAGTGAGGGGGGCCCACGCCTGCCAGGGCACGCGGAGTTGGGAATCCCGCATTCACGTAGCCCTGGCATAAGGCGCAGGACGGAACACCCAGGGGTTTTAGTGGGTATCCCTAACTGGGGCGTGGCAATAGCGTGGCACCGGTTCTGACCGGGCACGCTAGTGCCACCCCCGATCTGGCGAATCCCACACTCACACGGGTCGCGAACATCCCCCCAGGCTTCTGTGCCTGTCGCGGCTTAGTCCTCAAACGGATTTCCCCTGGCCAAAAAAAAAAAAAAAAAAAGTTGTACCCAAAATATAACTGTTTTGCATTCCAACAAAACAGGTATTATGTGTTGACTGAGACACACAGTGTTGTTAGAAGAAAGCATGCAATAATTTGCCACTATTTAATATCTATAGCATAATTACTCACCAATTTCATCATGATTTTATACCTTTCTCTTTTACTCACCAGCATGACATCTCTTTCCTTGATGTGACAGACTTGAGATAGCTGTCAATTCATATGGTCTTCAGCACACCAGCAAGAAACTTGCTGCAACACTGTGTGTCTCAGTCAACACATAATACCTGTTTTGTTGGAATGCAAAACAGTTATATTATGTGTCTCTGTCGACACACAGTGTTGTTAGAAGACCTGTTTGTTATCTGCTGGTGAAAACACAAGTAATACAATGCATATGATGATTAGAGATTTAAAATATTTCTCAAAGTATATCCGATTTACTTTAAGAATTTTAATTTGTCTGTGAAGGAAAATAAAAAAAATTAATACTAATAACCTCACAATTTATCAATTTCCAACAATATTGATTTATATTATTATATGGATAATAGTCTCTCCCTGTCTCCCTAGATTTGCCGGAAGAAAACTCTCTTTGGAGTTGTTAATCTTGTTTTGGTACATCACCACTCTCTGTAGTTTTATATGTAACTACTTTGTGTACAATAAAGAAAGAAAAAATAATAATCCTCCTATCTGAAATCAATTATTATTTTAAAGAAAATGTTGATTAGATGATAAGATCTTAAGGTTCCTTGGTAAAGAACTTATCTTATGAATCTTCCATTAAAAATGGAAAACCTAAAGGTAAACATAACCAAAGAGCCTTAATAACAACTAAAATTAGCTTATAGCTAATCTTGACTAGGTCTGATATCATTAATAGAAACATCTGTATGTTTCAATACTTATAAGATTCCTCTAATATCTCTTGTACTGGTCATTTTATAACTAACATCTTGTATCAACATCTAGCTAATAGATATATATGTAGAGTAGTATTAATCTCCCCCCCCCCCCCTTTTTTTATAGAGTACTATATTGTATATTTACAAAAAATATTATATACAATGTCTCTGAAAACAGTAATTATGGTTCTTTAAGCAATTTTTATCTTTCAAGATAATGATAGAAATGTATAAACTTGTACTCATTCTCTATCTAGGCTTTTTGACCTTTCAGATACTGTTATAAAATGTTTAATGTGTGTTACGGGACAAAACAATAATTTCGGTGTTTCCGTAACATCCAGCTAGACTGCTTATTATTTTATTTATAATCTTGTTATTACACAAAGTTGTGGCTACCAGCCAATTGTTTTGATTGTCTGGGGATGCCCTGGTGTCAACAGATCATAGATTCTACAGCCTGAGGCAAGTTATAGTAGTGACTATCCAGCTACTAATATGAAATTATATATACTTATATATATATATATAATTTTATTTATTTATTTTAATTTTGTCAAATAGAAATGCTAATATTCTAGACAAATAGCATTTTAAATTTCTGGTTTAACAAGTGAAATGGTCTTAAGTATTTGATGATCATCTTACATCTCTGATAATGTTATTATATGATAGATAGAAAACACTTTAATTTACACCATTTCAAAAAACTTAAGAACTAGTAATATATGGTAGCCTTTTAAAATTTATTTTTGGCAATGTCTATTGTAGGTATATAGTAATTGTAGTGGTAAGTATTATTAAGTAGGTGTCTGCCAACTACTTTGATAAGTCTTGCCATTTGTGATTCAGTAAGAGACTTGATCATTCAAACTCTAACTTTTTAAGCAAAAAGGGGCAATCTGTCTGTCTGTCCATCTACTGAGATCTTCCTCCTGTCTTAAATGAGAATTGTTAATAATCTTTGCTTTCAAGTTTGGCCTCCGAAAGCCCTTGGTCTATTCTGGTATTAATAAAAGGAAATTTCCTTTAACCTGGTTCAAGTAAGACAGTAAGTATTCTATTAGGCTGGGTGGGGAAAATTGCCAAGCCCAGCCGAAAGTCTCATTTCTACCGAATACATTGTAGAAAAATGAGCACACCTGTCTGGGGCCATTCATCACATACTTTGATGAAAATAAGTTCATGCCTTGGACGCTCCAAATTTTGAACATAGCCTTCATGGCCTGGAGCAGAAAAAGCCACTTCAGAACTTTAGGACCATTTGGCATCTGGCTTGTCGTTCAGTTTAGCTTCCCCGAGAGCTAAGTGGCAGAGAAAGAGAGTTATGCTCCATTGTTCTGTGAGATTCGACAATATGTTAAGCATCTTTATTTATTTACTTTTTTAGGTAAAGGGTTACATCCTTTTCTCACCATGTATTACAATATGCACCTCTTTGAGTCATACACTGACTATTTATTCTTACAAACATAGTATACATCTCGTTCCTCTTTGAACTCCAAAAAATTGGTTACAGGCCCACTTTCCAATCAGTGAGCAAATCCTGTTTAGCTGAGCACCTCAACCTGAATTTGAGGTCAAAAGACTGAATAATACAGTTATTTGAGCACTGGTTCTGAGCCCTGCTCTCCTTTGATCAACTTTATTTCAGGTCTTGCTAAACAGTAGGGTTAGATATTCCCTCTTGGGCTGCTCTGTTTGAATAATTTTAGGAACATTTGCATAGTGATTGTGAAGACAATTCTTTAAAATTGCATAGTATGCAAAATCTCAATTTATTCATAACCCCTTTAGGAGTAGTAATATATCTATTTCACATGTTTGAAATCAGAAATGTTATTTTTAGTTATGGTTTTTAGGACAATTTCACTCTGCCTCGCCTGGTGTCCCAGATAGTTATAACAATAGGAAAACAGACCTTAGACATTGGAGCAAATAATTTGATCACACCTGAGATCTAATGCTCACATGATGGCGATTGTAAGATAGACTTTTTGATAACTTATATGCCATCCTCGTATTGAACATTCTCAGAGTTTCTGCAACTTGAGAATCAAGGACCTTCCGTCCTGACTGATTCTAGAGTAACTGGATATGGTGTCTATAGGATTTCTGCAATCCAATTTGCTATAATAGCAAATATTTTTGTGCCAAATGTTAAGCCACAAAGCAAGAGCAATTAAGAGGGGAGTTTCCAGTCTTTAAACATCAATTGAGATACTTCTTATCATCTTACAGAATGTCACAGTCTCATAGCATAGACACTTATGATATTATAAGTTTGTATAAATAAGGTTTAAAATTAGTATACAAATAGACCACTACTTTGCTGTCTTAAGATTAATCAAACTATCTCTTATGTTATTATAATAGTAAGATGATAAGCTGTTGTTTTAACCCCTGCTCTCTTATATGTAATTAATACAATTACTTATTGTAATGTGTAACTAAATGTTTGCTGGAAATCCTGCTATAAACCACTCGGAGGAATGTCCGGATGAGGTTTAGCTATTGGTAAGTGAAAATATGCCTGTTGAATGTTTGTTGTCACTAACCAATGTGTCTTAACTTTAATTATCTATTTATTTGTAATATAAAATGTTTTACAATATATTACATATGAATTGAGACCTCTGAGGTCCAAGAGGGCAGAAATCAACATCTGACTTCTTTATCAAAAACCATCTGAATGCAGCTCTTTGGATGGAGTCTGTTATATTCACTACTTTTAATAGGTGAACTATCTCTTTTCTCATTATGTGTATTGTGTAGTCTAAACAATTTACACTAAGATTTATAGGCTTGGCTGTATAATTAGTAAGGCTTAGATCACTTGTCATATAAGACATTAGATGTGTTACTTTTTAACTTAAAGTACGTACTTGTCTTTAAATTTTAATCACTCTTGTAAGCCACTCAATGATGCTTTAATAAGTTGTACAACATCAGGACAAAAATATAGTCTTGACTACAAATAATTTGCAATGTAGTCTCTAATATTTAATTATGGGACATTGGTCCCACTGATTTTATTAATCCTGTCAATGAGTAATGTAAAAATTACCAGGCTTTGGTGAAAATCAGTTGTGGTGCCTCCTGTGAGGACTTAATTTACAAGCCCTCGTTTACAAGACCAATGTTCAGGTGGGTTATAGTCACATGGCACATCTATGTACCATGAACAGATCCCAACTTTCTTTAATATAGGTTAGAAGGCTATAACCACCCAAAGTTATCTTTATACATACATACATAACTTCACGCCAGTTCCCTTGCGGGGTAGGCACGAACAACAATCTTTATATCTCAAATAATAAATAAATGGGCCGACTATCTATACACACCCCAGTGTTTTATCACTGAATTAAAGAAGCTGTTCAACTTCAGCCAGCAGCAGCTGGATGTTTATCCAGCTATAATAGCCTTTGTTCAGAAATTGTCATTGTTCTAGAATATTATAAAAAACAAATTTGTCCACAATGGTTCTGCACCGATAAGTGGTCTTCTTTTACAGTGAAATGACAAATGTTATGTCTTAGTACAACACTATTAGCAAGACAAGTTTGTGATAAATGTCCTTTCAATCATATTAATTAAAGATCAATTTAATTTTTGACACTAACTCTTGGTTAGCTTAAGTAAACAACTGGTTTACTAACCTCGGTGTTTTATTTCCCCTACTGAGATTTTCAGTTAGGTGTTAAAACAAGTTCAATCCTGTTTGAAAACTCGTAATTGTACTTACATCTCATGTTCAGTAGAATAAAGCAAAATACTTCCCCCTTCGTCCGAACTTGAGAAACGAAAATAATTTATTGTAATTGGTTTCACTCGATGTGCTAGTAATAACAGAAATCACCAAAGGCTTAAAGATTTCGAATGTTGCACATTCCACTTGGAACACTTGCTTGTCGTAGTTTGTACTTATTATAACACAATTAAAAGACGAATGGTAAGTGTTGTAATGAAGTACTATATTATTTTCTTGGCACTGTGTTGTCAACACTTCAAAATTCTATTAATATTGAATAGTTTTAACACTTTGAAATAATTTACAAATTTTGCAATGTTTTACCGGCAAAATTTTACAATGCATATGAATTGACAGCTATCTCAAGTCTGTCACATCAAGGAAAGAGATGTCATGCTGGTGAGTAAAAGAGAAAGGTATAAAATCATGATGAAATTGGTGAGTAATTATGCTATAGATATTAAATAGTGGGAAATTGTTGCATGCTTTCTGCTAACAACAATTGTTGTTTTTACTATATTGCAAGCATTTTTTTCATATTTACTCACCTTTTAAACGTTCCCTGGACTTTCACAAAAAATTCAAAACCAAAATTAGCCAAATCAGTCTAGCCGTTCTCGAGTTTTAGAGAGACTAACGAACAACAATTGATATATATATAGATTATTTATTATATAGATAAGTTAATCCGATTAAAACTTATTTATAAATGAAGCCGATTTTTATAAGAAATCGAGTCGGTAACGCATTAGGACATTACCAATTGATCTGTCAAATGTAAAATAAATTCTTGCAAAGACTATAGTCGCGAAAACTTAAGAAAGTACTAACACCGCGTTCCATTAGTAGCTCACAACGCCCAAAATGCTCAGTTAGCCGGTCCACAGGGCGACCGCAGTCGTTGTGTTCGTGGCGAAAACGTCACTAATGCCGTCATCATTTTCGATCACACAACGCACACGACGACCCATGTCAAGAGGTGGGTCGAATAGCCGTTCCATTTGGGTTTACGGTTATAACGCCGGCAAGCAAATGGAACGGGAAAAATCGCGTTCGTGAACGTGGTCGTTGTGAGTCTCTAATAGAACGTAGCCTAAATACATATCATCAAACGATAACCATTTGAGGCATCGCTAGACTGGTGGCTCTACGGGATTCTTGACCAATTTTCAGGCGAAGGCCCCCTGATACCCGTGGACTCGGAGGTAACAATACACTATGCAGCGTATTGGGAGAAAGCTAAAATTCCATTTGATTCGTCTCTTACAATGAACAACGGATCGCCTCTCGTAAGTTTATTTGGCTGCGCTTTGACACAGAGTGGCATGAGATTAAGAGTAATTTGAGTTTAGGGGTCACATACTCCATACATATAACCACTAGACCTGTCATTTGGGTTAGGAAACAAGTTTTTAGGGTCCACAAACAAGTTTTGAATGAATAATGGGAATAACAAAAATACATTCGATAAACAAGGTTATGCCATTTTTGTTGATAACAAGTGTGATATTTGTTTAGAAATACACTTATGCTTAATATATCAAACACTAAAACTGTTTTTGAGTTAATGCCGACAAAAATCACACCTGCGTCTCTAGAAACACATTTTATTACCTCTTTCGGCTTTTGGACTTCTTTTGTTTGCTTTGTGTTTAAAAATTGTAATTAGAAAAACAGGCCATTGTGTATTGTAATGTTTATGATAGTCATTAGCCAGGTGTGATTCTTAGAAATTATTGTTATGCGGTCGAGTATTGTGTCGAGACATATTAAATAGTTTAGTATAAAGCAATGCCCGAACGGAGGGGTGAGACAGTCAAAGCGGATAACACAAGCGAGGCAAGACGTGTGTACGTTTTTTTTATTTTTTATTGGAGGAGTTCAGCAGACAGGCAGACTGCCCACTTGATTGAAAGCGGTTACCATCGCCTATGAACATTTGCAACACCGAAGGTGCTACAAATGCGCTGCTGCTCTCTTAAAGGGGACTGGAACCTGGTCACTAATGCCGGAACACAACTCAAGGTTGTTATGGCGACACATACTTTAGACGAGGGGTGGTAGCCATCCAGTCGGGCAAATGCCCTACCACCTGGCTGTGGGTTGTTTTGTCGCCTCTTACGACAAGCCGCCCGGCCGCAGGAAATTGTATTCTTTCTCCATTCCTGCACGGATAAAGTTAGTGACGGACTTTGCGAGTGTTATTATGTGACTTATTGCGTCCGGTTATATTTGTACCTGTGTTATACGTGTTTGTATAGTTCTAATAAATTCTATAGTAATTCAAACGGCATTTTAATTCGAGTCCCGTAATTCGTAACAGTATATTGATTTTTAAATACGAAAATAGTTTTCTTTTTGCTTATATATTGCGACGATGGTTACAAATGATCGGTTGTGACACTCGCTGACCGCTGCCATGGCACGCTCGCATGGCTTGTGGGCTATAGTCGAAAGTCGTGACCAGTGATTAGAACGGTGACTTAGTTTAGGTTATGTTATGTTAGACTTGAAACCAAAGCGTCAGTGCCAGAACAGACTGGTTACCATCGTCGCAATACAACGAAACGAACGATTAAAAAAAATCTCAAAAACTACATGTTTCCTAGACATTGGGTTTGCAGAATGGGGAAGTACTCCTCCCCTCTCACCCATCCGTCTTCCCCCCCCACTGTTTAATATTCAGTGACACTGACAGTCTAAAGTTTAACCGTTTATTTCTTGTGTAACACTTACATATTTTTTTTATTGCAGAAGATCAACAGACAGGCAGACGGCCCACTTGATGGAAAGCGGTTACCATCGCCTATGGACATTTGCAACACCAAAGTTGCTACAAATGCGCTGCTGCTCTCTTAAGGGAGACTGGAACCTGGTCACTAATGCCGGAACACAACTCAAGGTTGTTATGGCGACATACTTTAGACCAGGGGTGGTAGCCATCCAGTTGGGCAAATGCCCTACCACCTAGCAAAACATAACCAAAAGATAACACTATATGACAGTATGGCACACAAATACACAAATTGTGTAACTCCAAGCAAAGCAAGTTACGCTTGTGTTGTGGGTAATATATAACGGACGACTCTTGGGCCGATTCCAGACACCTAGATCATAGTAAACAACGGAAAATTGGTTTTAAGAAATTTACCACGCCAGGAATCGAACTCGGAACATCTGCGTTGTAGTTAGGTTATAGTAATATGTCTATAGATATTAGTCACACTATCTCTCTCTCTTTTCTTTCACCATATCCCAATTAATTGGGGTCGGCACAATATGTCTTTTCCTTCCACGCTCCTCTACTCTGACATACATCTTCTGTCACACCACAAATCATCATATCATCCTTCACACAGTCCATCCATCTTTATTTTGGTCTACCTTTACATTTGTACCCATCCATCTTGTCGTTTAACATTCTTTTTGTTACGTGACTTTCATCCCTCCTCATTATATGCCCATACCACCTTAATCTTCTTCCTCTCAATTTTTCAGTCACGGGTGCAACTTTCAAAGATCGCCTTACGTACTCATTTCTCACCTTATCCATTCTTGTAACACCACACATCCATCTCAACATTCTCACCTCAGCTGAGTGGAGACGTTTGTGGTTTATCACTTTAGTGGCCCAACATTTGGACCCGTATAGCATGACTGGTCGTGTGACAGATTTTTATATTTGAACTTTTAGTTTCAGTGGCATTAGTTTGCCGCACGTCACACAGGTTACCTGTCTCCACTTTAGCCAGTTTTTTTCTATATTATTTGAATAACTCGCTGACCCGGCAAACTTCGTACCGCCTCAGAATCAATAAATAAAAAACGTTGATTTCTGAACGACGGGACGAACATCAAACGTTTGACATTCAAAACCAAATAAATGAAAAAAAAACTTCACTTTTAAATTTAATTTGATTTCTGAACGACTTTTAAATTTAATTGATTTCTAAACGACGGGACGAACATCAAATGTTTGACAGGTAGGAACAGTTTCTAAGGCAAAGCGAAATTGTTGTTTTTACTATATTCCAAGTATTTTTTTCATATTTACTCACCTTTTAAACATTCCCTGGACTTTCACAAATAATTCAAAACCAAAATCAGCCAACTCAGTCCAGCCGTTCTTGAGTTTTAGCGAGACTAACGAACAGCAATTGATTTTTATATATATAACATAGATTATACAACGCGTATTTTATTTTCAGCGTATACGTCTAGGCCGTGGTACTTTTTTGCCCGGTCTAGAGATAGGTTTGACGATGGTCAGGGGTAAAACGTCTCGATTCAATCTCTTAGTCCATCCGAAGTACGCTTGGGGCGAAAAAGGTGTCCTGCCGCGGATAAAGCCGGAGCTGTGTCTCTTCGTCGTGGTTGTCTATGACGTTAAGGATGTGCAGGCTGCTGTTAGGTGAGTTTTCAATCGATTCGGGGCCGTATGATAAAATACAACTAGGGTTGCCAGATGTGTGTAGTTCCCACCCAAAATCACTACAATTATCCTTCTCAAAATTGCAATTTATATTTTTACTTTCAATAAACAAGAAATAATGCATGATGAAAGAATGACTAAACAGATATACAATGCAAAAGTGGATGGATGCAGAAGTCGTGGAAGGCCACGACACACCTTCCATGATCAAATTGATCGTGTACTAGCAGAAGGTGACGTCAGGAGCCTTAAGAACAGACGAGCGTGCATGACAAGAGCTATGAATGTCAAAGAAGCAAGTGAGGTGTGTAAGAATAAGCCTAATTGGCGCTCTGTCGTCCATGCCTACCCCGCAAGGGAGCTGGCGTGAAGTTATGTATGTATGTATGTAATAAACAAGAAACTCAGAAGAAGACAACTTACTTGTAACGCGAGTCAGTCTTGTGCACGGCTTATATAGTATATAGAGTGGGAAAATAAAATATATTAAACATTTCATATCTCCACAGTAAAATAACACATTCAATATTTTATAGGTTATGAAGTAAAATGTCACATGTTTAATTTTGAAGTAACAAAGTATTTTATTGTTGGTTTTATTAAAATTTATTTATTTTACTAATTAAGTATTATTTAAGTAGAATTAGTTTTATGCTTGCGTGGGGCCATGGGAAGGCCAACACGTAGAGGCCCCTTGACAAATTTAATGTAAATGTGGCGTGACACTGACCGGCGATTATCCCTGTCTACACCATATAGTAATGCAGGTACTGGGGGTCTGGGAATATGGGGACTATGGCGTCTGCCCGTCACAATGTTCGGAGAACATGGAAAAATGGGCAGACGGTGACTCACCACTCCCTGCATGGGCCCCAAAAAATGCCATGGAAGACAGGGGCAACATGGGTGTGAGTGGTTAAGGGGTAGAGAGGTGGGCTGCAGGTTCACCGAAGCTACTTCCGAAGTTAGGCCATTTATCACTTCCACCCCTGGAGCTTGAGTCTTAGCTCTAGCGATCTCCACTCTGTGCCGGCCGGTTAAGGCAAGCACGGAGGCGGGGGCCTTGCCTTGGCCCCCGGAGTCAGGTACGAGGTGTCGCTACTCACCTAAGGCTT